>VYZM01008044.1:403012-431295 GCA_013398915.1 Dromas ardeola
TTTGTTTTTTTTTTTTTTTTTAAATAAACAAAGATTCTCCCTGCTCTAAAGAAAGAGACCAGTATGTCCTATAGTTGTCTTCCGGTAATGGGACCTGATAAGCAGTCTCTCAGAAATAGCAGATTGCTCTTCTAAAGAAAATGGTAAAACTTTGACAGGATTTTTGAATAGAGAAGTTGCCAGTTATTTCAGACCATCATCAATTATGCTCTCTAGATTTAAATGCATAAAGCTAGTTTTAAAAGCCATACTCCTCCTTGTATATTAATTTTGGATTGCCATTTTAGCGACGTTCAAAGATGACTTTACTTAAGTGAAAAGATTCAGCAGATGATTTATTACAGGAAAAAATGAAGACAAATGTTACAAAGCTAATAACGATCAGAGCTGTATAAAATCATAAAAGCCTCACTAGCACAATCTGGAGCACTGGCCAGTTCTCATATTGCCCAACCCAACGCAGCATCTGCATGTTTTTGCTGACAAAAAGAAGGAAAAAATATCTTATTCTGTACAGCCAGAGAACACAATGCCCGTATTATTCCAGTAACAATGAGTCCACATGAAGGAGATATGCTGTGTGAAAAATGAAGCTCTGAAATCAAAAGACTTGAAACGAGCTGAGACACACAATTATGGTAATAACAACAAACAATCTGATTTTGAGGAGCAACATTCATTGCAAGTCCTGCACCTCTCTCACTGACCAGTATAAACTCTGTCAACATACAGAAGAAACTAATACGGGCAACAGTGAAGGGACAGAAAAACCACACACAGAGCACAACTCCTAAAAATGTAAGTTCACCACTGTCCTCAACATTTCCGCAAAAGCACTTACCGACCGTGTTTCTGGCTTCCCGCCATACTTAAAGCCCTACCACAAACCCAAATTCCAGCCGTGCTTTGCATTCTGCTCCCGCCACAGACTACCACAAAACACCAGTTACCACAGCACAAACACACCTTGTCATCTGAAGATTTCCAAAAGCACAAGTGACATTTACAGATGTAATTCACATAAAGCTCAGTACTTAACTGCTATCTGTTCCTTCAGTAATCCTTCCTAAACTGTTTGCCGGGGTAACATAACTAACATGCAGTGAAGTTCCTTCCACAATTCTTTTTGACCATGCTGCTTTAAGTAAACACTATCGCTGACCATATAATGGAAGGGGAGAGAAAGGAAACAGGAATAATCTTGTAAAGGAAGAAGTTTTCAACTCGTAGATGACTGGGGTGAAAAATACCTTCTCTGTATGGCTCTCCATGACATAACCTTTGCTTCTCTCATCTTACCAATTTCAAAACTTTTAGGAAACACACTAGGGCAGCTGGGTGTAACTCTACTGATTTTGCAAGAAAAGAGCAATAACGCCCTACTTCCATAAGCCAGCTGCTGCAGGAGACTCACTCCCTTGTGCTCCCAGCTGTGCTCCGAACACAGCAGAGGCTCAAGCTCAACACACTCTTCCATTCCTCATTCAACCTGGTGCACAGGAGCAATGAACAAGGGAGTCTGCCATCAGGACAAGCAGCTTCACACACATTTGCAAAATGAAAGCAGGCTTAAACATTTGTGTACGAAAGGGGAAAAACCACCATAAAGATGGATCTAGCTACATCCTCCCTAAACATTCCCTCATGTCCTTGGTACTTCAATGGCAAATTTAGACTTCTCCTGTTGCAAATGAACACTCTTCATTTTAGGCATTTGCTTCTCCTCGCAATTTAACCAAGCACTGACTTTGTGTTAGCATACGGAAAGCTATTTCTTGATTAAAACTGACTTCTGACAGCTTCCTTCTCTGACATCTATAATTCCCAACATCTATACTCTGTAGTTGCTTTCTGAGATGCAATGTTCCAGCTTAAAGAGAGCTGTAACAAAATAAACCTGAGCATGAAGTTTATCCACCAACAATGCATCACAGATCTGAAATACATTTCTGTCTCCCTCTTCCAATGAGCATCTCCTGTCAATCACGTAGCATCCTGGAACTTCTAAGCTGTGATGTTCTCAATATAGAGGTATCTTTAAACATCTAAAAGACATCAAAAACATGTTTTCCTTTTAATTTACTCCATGGTGTAAGAACTGTAAAAATAGTGGGAAAAAATGTAAAATAAAAATACACAAAAGCTTAAGCTACTAAGTTAAATACCAATGCACAGGACTGTTAAACAGCAATCAAGTTTCTTGTTTCAATGGGCATTCTTTAAATGCCAATTAATTCCACAATAATTTTACGATTTGGTGAAAAAACCCAAACACTTTTGCCTGAGGATCTCTAAAGAATATTCCCCTACTCGCTGTACACGTGCCTCAGGCTCAACTAAAAATCTGGCATCACTAAGAGTTAAAACAGAGTGAGGAACAGCCTGAAAGAGCTTAACTTTGACAGCTACATGCTTCTCTAGCACTATGTCCCATTAAAAAACCCCACCATACTCACGTCAATGTACACGGTGTCAGAGCACACTAGGACTATTCCTTGGTTTAATCACAGATGATTTAGTACAAGGCAGAACCAACATTTTGCAACTTAGAAGTAAACAAAATGGAAATTATGTTGAAACAACAAAGGTTCTGGCAGAAACTTTATATGCAAAAGAAAGAAAAACAAAATCCTTCAATGGCAACAATGCAGCAGAGGTGAAATGCTTAATTGCCAATTAGCAGGATGCACTTATGATTCCTTCAATGTATTTCCCCTCAAAAAAAGAATAGTAACATTTTCCATTTTTAGAAGACTGTAGAGATACTTAAATTTATGTGGGGGGGTTTTGATGTTTTCTAACTTTGATTTCTAATGAAAGGTGAAATTAAAGAGTTGATACTATTTGGATTAAACTGAAAAATTTATTCTATAAAAGAGAGTTAACAGATTTGTATTAGAAGATTTCTCAAGCTTTTAAAATGAACCCAGGCCTACAGACACTTATCAAACATTTACAGTGATTTGTTACAGTACCACAGGATGCAAAAATGTAAAGTCAAAGTGACTTAAATAATTCATTTAACTCAAGCTGAGCTGTGTACAACTACTTTAAAAACACACTCATGTAAGTTTTACTTCATTATGGCTTTTCTCTTTTGAAAGAGGGCAGCAGTATGGTAGCTTGTTTTACTAAATTGATCTAAGCAAAAAGTAATTCTTACCTTTCAGACACTTTTGCAGGAAGGTATCTTTACTTTCCTGTGCTGCTTTGTTCGAAGAGCCACATATGTGAGTATTTCTCTTAAAGCATGAAGACCATTTGCTATGAAAGTTACGAGAGTTGCTTCTACTACTAGTCTTTTTCAGTGAAAATTACTTGATCATTTAGTTAATTAGGCTCATTTCTTTATGCTTACGATAGACTACTGATACCTGCAGAAGTCATTATTTCAAAAATAGGACTCCCAAATCCACAACCGAGCAAAGACAAGTTTTTCAAAATCTTTAGAAATCTGCCATGTCAAGTTTACACATCATCTTTAAACAACAGAAGAACAGCTTCAGTAAAATAATTTCTTTTTTTTAATTTATGCAAATTCAAAAGACTGAGAGTTGAGTTGCCAGCAAGTATCAAACCAAGCATTCAGTCACTAATTTCACATTGGAGCTTGCAGCAGGCTCAGTGAAGGTGCTGACAAGACCTGGGACATGCCCAAATCAGCACACAACTGACACGGAGAAGAGAGTAGGGCCCTTATCCCTAAACTGTAAGAAGTTAAACCCTCTGGGAGGAGCCAGCTTGACACACGAAGGCCATTAGACCAGTGCTGAGTGGGAAACCAGGGATCTTCCAGGAGCAAAAGGACTTGCTTTAACATATGGGAGTGTCTATAATGCTGAATCAGTTTACTTTAGGAAAGTCTTCCAGTAATTAGAATTAGTTTAGAGACACTATGTAATGCCTTGTAAAAATTAAACAAAAGAATAGATACCAAAAGTAGACAAAAGGTTAGAGCAATTCCCTCATCACATGCAAGCCTTTTTCAGCTGTTAATCTGCAACTTCAACCGGGGTGTTCACTAAAGCAAGACTGCTATTTATTTGTAAAGCATCTTTCAACAAACATTAAAGTAAAACACTATGGTTTCTCTAGTCAACTTTATGTCCAGATTATTACTCCATATTCTAAATCATGTTATTAAAAACCCCCTGATATTCACAGACACTATTATATAAGAACGCACCTGTGAGGCAGATACTTTAATCTCTTAACAATCTACATACAGCACTATTACCATGGCCAAGTTTAAGGACAAATAAAGTGCAATCAGAATGAAGTGCTGTGTCAATTATCTGGAAATTCTATTTTCACTTACAGAACAAAGAAATATTGTTTGTAAAACAATGAAGCAAGCAGACAGACTATGAACCCGCTTGGGCTCAAAGCCTGAGACAGTCAGACTGACTGGGCATTAAAATCTAAAGATTGACAGTATTTAAAATACACAGAAGCCTGCAGAGTACACACTGCAGAATTGCCCAAAGTTAACTGGTATACAATGTTCTATTTTAAAATTCACAATGGAATGTAGCACATGACAAACCAACCCTGACAGCTAGAAAAATCTTCAACAGCTTATTTAAAAAAAAAAAAAAAGAAAGAAAGAGTTATGCTTCTTCCTTAGAAGTGTATGTGCAATACATCCTGTATCATGTGTCCATGACAGCTGCTATTAGGAAAGGAAGTCTTGCAAGCTGCTCAACTCATTCTGAAAGTCTCTGAACAACTGACTGCCAACTCCAGCAAAGCTGTTCCTCCTGCAGATAATGCTTGTCAAGAAGAGAGCGCTTAAAGCGCCTCCCCTCAGTCTGGATGGATTTTGGCTTTTTCATCACCATTCTTTCAAACCACAAAGGAACACGCCATAATCAAAACTGCTTAGAGGAGAAACATCTTTTCCTCTACAATTCAAATGTTTAGTAAAAGACTTCATGAGCACTTTCATAAGCAAGGTCAGCCATGATAAGATGGAGCTCATCTTAAGGCCTCACACTACTTTTGCTAACAAATGGCAAACAGGCAAGAATTCCTTAAATTCTAAAGAAGTTAGTTTTCCTAACCAACCACACTAAATCTGAGTATATTGAGTGTAACAGTTTACCAAAGCTAGGAACTCAGTGGAGAGATGCTTTCGGTTCATGAATCTCCAGGCCTACATCTGCTGCAAATGAGACTAACAGGATCAATTTTCCCTTATCTAACTGAGCAGAGCAGTCTTAGTTCAGCCACGCACTTGCTCGCTGTGTCGAAAGCTCATCCTCTCTGCACTGTGGTGCGTTACTGTAAGCAAACGTACACCAGACTCAGCCAACAGAAACCAAAGTCTTGGAAACACTGAGGGGAGAATACAAGGAAGGAAAACAAAGCATCACCAGAACATTTAACTATTTTAATCCTTTAATCATTAAAATCCTCACGCTAGTACATTTTTTTTTTCTTGCACAAGTGATGGGAATGGATTCTCTTTGTGTAAAGATGGGGGTGTATTTTCATTTCTGAATATTGTGTAGGTATTTATTTATTTACATATATACATCGAAGTAATGTGCTAAAATATCTGACTAGATGGTCATGTGGAAAGTGGAAGCAACACTAAAGGATTAAAAACTGCACAAGCTGCCTATGAACCAAAAAAGAGAGTTGTACTCTAACTGTATTAACACTTTCATTTAAACTAAGGACTCTTTCTGACCACCAACTGAAAATTAGCCTGTATGAACGAATCTGACAGAATTCACAGACTGACAAATGACTGTTTGACCTGCCTGAGACAAATAAAAATTCCCACAAACCTAAAATCTTTCCCATCCCTAAAGTAAAAATATACTGTAAATTCTGCTTTTAAAAATCCTTAGTATTTTAGTATTACAGTAGACTGTAAGAGCAGTCAATATAAAAGGGCTAAGGAACTGAACAAAATTCTGAATTTTGTCTTCTGAGAATGTTTATACAATATGAACAGATGCAGATACTTCATCAATGCAGTCTTAACAAAAGCGTAAGTGAAAACAAATTATCTGGCAACCGCAATACCAAATAATAGCAAAGAAAAATTTGGGGGTTTTATTTAGCTCTACATTTGTTTTAGTTGAAAGCAAGTATTCCCCCCACTTTTGGCTTTACTCTTAAAAAAAACTACTGCTGAACGATACCTCAGAATTTCCTGCAGCTGCTTTTTATTCTAAACTTGACATTGCAAAATAATTGGAGTAAATACATACACCAGTGAAATAATATCAGAAAGTTTTGTTTCCTGCAGTGTCACCAATCCTGCAAGTGGAAAACATTGCAACGCTCCTGAATGCTGAGATCATTCCTACAGAAGAACTGCTCCAAAATGAAAATAACCAAGACTCGCAAATTTCCAGAATACGCAGATATAATTTCAGGTCTGTAATTTTGTCCAGTCAAACAGCGATGGCTACATACCGAATTCTGACAATCTTTGCTTTCAAGCAGGCTTTAAAGTTTGCCCTACTATAAAAACAAACCAAATAACATGTACCAAGATATAAGGTGGGACAAATACTGTTGTAGAGGGATATGAAACTAAGAGCAGGAGTTCCAGAGAGAGCACACAGAATTTTAACGGCATACCATAGAAACAGCAGCTTGGGGGGATATATAAGAGAGAACAAATCTCAGTTCCTAGCTCCTATTGATTTTAAAATTCCCCAAGAGCCACAGGTTTCTGTCTTGCACTGAGGAAAGATATTATTGACCAGCTGACTGGCAGCATCTTCCAGCTCTGTTTTTTACTCTGGGGTAACTAAACTCTATTTTCAGGACAGGGGAGGAAAAAAAACAAACCAAAAAAACAACAACAACAAAAATGCATACTCATCTTGAAATAGTTTTGCCTCAAGATAAGTAGTGCTGGGAACTATTAATGGATTACTTTTTAATCCTCTGATGTTATTTTACCAGTTTTATTAACAAAACTGATATATACTTTAGTTAGTTTACAAGTTTTATCCAAAGTAACTAGAAGAGAGCAAGTTAATAAGAGTTTTGAATTCTTCCAGTGAGATCAAGTTAGGCTGTGTTACCTTACCATGGAATGAGTTAAGAACTTGGTCACAGTTTCTGGAAGCCCCTGTGACAACTCACAGCAACTTACTAAGCCACTGTAAACTGACAGTATCTCAGCCCCTGAGAACTGAACAGCTTCTGTGCATGGGTCTCATTTGATCTAAGCCTCTTCACAGAGAAACTAATAATTTTGGTAAATATAATTCAATATAAAACTTTCAGAAAAACTTGGGTGACTGAGTGAATAATCCAAGCCAGTCTATTCTAGCAGCAGCAAGACAAGGACAGAGAAAGGAAATATGACAGGGTTCTCTGAATTCTGTTATGGCTAATGCTGTAACTGCTGAAACTGCCCTCGGGCCAGGTACAAAGTTACACCAGTGTAACTAACCACTCCTGTTCACTCAAAAAGGGAGATTAGTGCAAAACCTAGTACAACATGTCCAATTCTATTGCTGCTTGGCCTATGAATTTATTCTGCCAGTCCTGCATGGATGTATGTCAAATCACCAACTCCGTTTTTGTTTAATGATAGCTCTAGTTAAACTGGTGCAATTTCAAATACAGACCAAGATCAAAAAAAAAAAAAAAGACTGAAAAACTGAGAGAAAGAGACAAAAACAAAGACAGGGAAAGGTCTAGCCAGGGAAACAAAAATATTCCATCCTGCCAGGAACACTGCCTCTAGCTTCCAGACAGGAAACGCTCACTGCCTCCAGAAAAACCATTGGCGTCAGGAAATGGCAGCAGTACCACGAAACTTATCTCACAGCTCAACCTAATGTAGAACGAAAGGAGAACATTAGAAAAGGAAGGTAAAGACAAACCGACTTGCCATCAAACACATAGATCTTTGAACTTTTCACCTCACGTATTCGTAAGCAATCGCACTGATGTTTCTTTGGGGGAAAGAATTAGTGGAAAGGATCCTTCCAGTCCCACTGAAAATAAATAAATAAATAAAACAGGCTGAAAAGACAGCCCGATCAGCACAGTCAAGGCAAGAGAAGGGGAATGATTTAGCAGCCTTGACAGACAGACTCCACTGGCATTATAACTAGTGTAAACATTAGTTAAAAGTAAAAAGCATAAAGCAAGAAAAAGCTGAATACTTGTCATTAAAAGTACAACCGATGCTGTACCTATGCTGGAAATACAACATATGCCAACAGGAGGAGTTATTCTGCCAGCACAGTTATTCCACCTACAACAACATCATATACTATGCCAAAAAATACGCTATGTCAGCACACAGCAGGATTTAGCCAGGCTGATGTGAGTTTTTCCAAACATTTTTCACTGACAGCGATGCAGTGTAACTGTAACATAGACTGAGGACTGAGCAGACTTTCTCTACGTAAAAAACCTGTACTTCAAACAGCTAGAAAAGTTAGTGCAAAAAAAAAGCACTCGTGGCTTTAAAGACTTACTCTTGTGAAACTTTCTTAGTCCTCACTGCCTCGTTAATGGCATCCAAGCAAGAAGCAACACGGGGGAGTTTGTGAATCCCCCGCAAGCCTCTGTGCATCAGCCAGTAGCCCTACAGTCCTGCACATCATGCGATAACTCCAGGTCACACGGTGCTGATGAAACCTTGGCAATGCTGTGACATTCTGGATTGTCAGAACGCTTCACAACAAACAAAAAATACTGAAAGGTTCCCTGCTGTGCTTAATATATTTAACAGCAGAATACAAAGTCAGGAAAAAATGCACGGGACCTACAGTGATTTTGCCCTGCCAGCTGAGGAGTGCTGCAGCAGTGCTTAGTGACACACTCAGGGAGCAACTGCTGGAAAGGAGAAAAATAAGTGTGGTTCAAGATGTATTTGCACTATTTCATTTACTCCGCCACTTTTAAATTAGCAAGTGACACCTCCATTGCCAGGCCCCACAACACAGGGAGTATTGCTGAAATACAAATCCCCTTTCCGCCCCCCAACACTTTCTCCCTCTACCCCCCATCCCCCCATTTACACATGCAAACTCACATATTCTAACACGTCTTTAAATACGCTTTGTTGGATGTCACTTTTTTCCTCCACACAGCACCATCTTAAACAGCTCTTTCCACACAATCACAGAAACATCATTAGTTAAGCCCCTTTGTGCTACAGACTGTGACGCATCATCCATTTCAAACAATTACAGGCACAAAAGAAAAAAATGAAGCAAGCATAATGCAATTCCTAGAAAAGCTACTGTGCTTATTTTCTCCATTATTTAGAACAGCTAAGCACTTTCTAATTACAGTCTCTAAACAAACCTGTGTTATTTCAGGTTCTGAGGTAAAAACGTACTTTGTGGTTTTTAAATAGTAACACTGGTATATGCCCTCAACTCTACCCTTTTTAGTAAAACTTTTAAAAAACTCCAACACCTTAAGTCAGATTTAAAAGCTTCCTAGACCACAGAAACAGTGAATTAGTACAGAAGACGGTGCCTCAGGCCAAGAGTACTTGTTAGGCTAAACCTGAGATACAGTCTTCAAATGTCAGGATGAATTCTTTCTTTAAAAAGCAGAGTAAATAATTTGTAAACACTACAAAAGCTTCTTGTTTATTTTTAAAATCAGCTGCAGTCCTCCAGCTTGACTTCGAATCCTGTCACAGTGACACCCACAGTTCTGCTCTGATGGCCTTAAATATAGCTCTCCTGAGCTGTTTGCATCCAGATAAATCTTAGATGAAGGAAGTATCTTAAATTGAATCTAACACACAGCCTTTCGTATTTATTTCCAAGTCAAAGATATTTGTTTAATCAGCAATAACAAAAGTCAATTCTCTGTAAAATAAAATACCACTTTCTCTGGCAGATCATGAATTCACACAGCGACTTTAAGTCCCTGCTTTCTTTCTACTTACAAGTTAACCATTATGAATTTCAAATTGCAGTAGATGATTACCAATTTATTTTCCTTTTGCTTAACTAAACCTGGTGAAAACGCTGGGAAAAGAAATTCCTTGAGCAATACATGTAGTTTGCTTCTGAAAAATACCTTTTCTTAGAACACTAGCAAAGAACTGTTAACTGTAATCCCAGTTTAAAGAGCTAAAAGCAATCTCCTGCAAAACAGAAGCACAAATATTTACAAAATAATCCGAAATGTCTGTAATAAACAAAGGGGCCAATACATAGTTTGTCAAGTACGTTTTCTACCCACAGAAGTTATACACGGAGCAGCAGGCTGCAAACACCATTCACAATGAACCCCATTCCCCCGCCACCCTGCTCCAAACTCTGAATTCCAGCATGCCGTTATCCGCACCAACCGGAGCGACTGAATGTGCGCAACGCAAAACCTCACCCCAACGTTGCTGACGTCAAAGTTTTCTTGCCAACAGATGCTTTGGAAGTAGTTACATAGCACAACGGAGAGACTTAATGTAACTCAGAGGTTAGATTCCTGAACCGAAAAACAAATACAGAAGAGCAGGCAGAGGGGGAGGACAAATTCAATTTTTCAGTCCGAGACTATGGCTGTATCAGGCACAGTCTCTCCGTGCGACTGGCTCATTTTCCAGGCTTCAGGTGAATTCTCCGTATTAACCGGAGCCAGGAAGAGAACAAAGCAGCGGTGGGGACAGCCGAAGGGGTCAGCTAAAGCAAGCAGGCAGAGGGACAGCCTGCTGCCCTGCCTGCGCTGCTCCCGGCCAGGCAGAGGGGCTCGGCAGGGAAGCGGCATAAGCCCTCTGCACACCTTGTCCCTTCGGGCCAAGCAGCCTGACCCAGACAGAATAAGGGCAGACAGCAGTGCATTTGTCTTTTTTTCCATCTTCAAAAACAAAACAGATGCCTCGAGTAAGAAACAGTCATTTGAATTATTCTAAAAGCAGAAACTGGAGCCAAAGCTAACAGTTTGTATACTCTGCAGATCACTTAAGACTAAGGGATTCCTGAAACCGCCTGCAGACACCGTGTCCATGATGGTGGCAGAATACCTCACGCTGGCTATCTGGGAACAAACAATAACACTAAAAAGATCTCAAAAATTAACTCAAAAGGCTCCTCTACTCACTCAGCTTTTTACAGCTACCAGGGACCACCTCTGCTCCAACCCAACACCAGTAACATTCTGAATTTTTACTCAGAAAGTAGCATTCACTCTCAGCAAGCCACACACAGACATGAAGGCACGTTCACGAGTACGACAGCTCATGTCACAGATCCTCAAACTCAATCCTGTATGCAAAAGGACAATCGCAGTCACCTCACTGCACAAGGACCTTGTGAGCTGTCTTTATGCCTTACTCTCAGCTACCCCCATACATTTATAATAAAAGGCTCCTCGCTTCTATCAGAGCTTCTGCCTGACATATCGCGAGCGCCACATGAAACAGAAGAACCCTCAAGAGGACAGCAGTAGCTGAAACAGATTTAAAACATGGATTTTACAAACCTGCACACGAACATTCAAGGATAACGACATTTAGCTTCTGCAGCCACTGACAACATCACTCTGTTCTTGGAGTGAAAATCAGCTCTGGGAGAAAAATGAGCGTCTGACAGAGAAACCAGACAAACCAGAGATGATGTTGACATTTGAACGAAAACCTAACCCAAAGAGCTTCAAGTTTCATACTCAAAGGGCCACGTCTGCCTCTAGATAACCTGGTGACACTATCAAACATTACCTGGAGTTAACTGAGTTTACTAAGAGATCCTGTTCCAACTCAGTGGACTGTGATCTGGACAAACCCAGCAAGATCAATACAAAAATACCTGGACACAATGCCAGCTGCTCTTTGGGAAGTCCAGCTATCACAGCTTCCTTCCCCTCAGCTGTGAGAATCACCACACAGGTATAAGCCCTAGGCTCTAGTCTCAACCCAGACCTTTCCGCTGGCTATTGAAACAAATTAAAAAAATGCACTATGTTTTCTCAGGGGGGAGAGGGGGAGGAAACAGCCAGGGTAAACAAACACCAAAACTATTTAAGGTTTCAAGAATGGAGTATTATCACCAGCCCCATTCTTCAGGCAGCGCAGAACTGCTTACAGCGAAGGTGAAACACGTCTGTGCGAGAGGTAAGTTTTTTCCCCAAGTCTGCTTTATAATACAGGGCAAAACTTCTACAGAATGAAAAAATAGTCTTGTTGACTGTTCCATATGCGATTTGAAGTGTACTTCTCTACCCTTGTTACGCTGCAATACGCGTGTGGTTTCCTTGATACAGCTAGCATGAGACAAATGAATCATACGCTGTAACAGTGCCAAAACAGAGAATAAAACAGGCCCGATCAGTGTTATTGAGTAATGAAAGTCCCCTGCAAAAACGTCAGTTGCACATCTGTTTCCACTGTAGGATCAACTTCTTCAATGATTTTGAAGTTTAACAACTTTACCTGAAAAAGAAGGCATATAAAGTGTCAAAAAAGTTCTAGTAGTTTAGAATCGAGACATTCTAATCAGATCATTTTAACATAGAGAAGTTGTGAAAATGGGAATTTGTGTGATATGATAGTTATTTAGAAGCTTCAAGTCTGTGATTCAAAACAGTAGATACTGCCACAAATTTTATTTGCAAAAACTGTAACTGACAAGTTATTCAAATTAATTCTGAAGTTCTTTTAGCTGCTCTTTCCTTTCTTTTTTCTCAAGTCTTTCTCCTGCTCATATCTTTTAAGTAAGATCACCATTATCAATAAAGGTATTCATGACAATCCCCTTTCTGTCCTTATTTCTGACCTTTTTGATTTGCAATCCCACTGTTAAGCATTCATCCTCAAATCATTCTACCAATTGAAAGCTATCAAATACTGGACTGAAAGAACATAAATGATTCCTCACTCTTTTAAAGTTGCGTTCAACTACAGAAATACTCTGCTGCAAACTTTTAGCCAGTATTATTAAAGAATCCTCCTTGGAAGAGCAAAACTGTTGTTACCCAGCAAACGAAAATCATCACCTCGTAGTTATCAGAGTTGTATAACCGAGAGCTGTGCAATGGAACGTAAGGAAGCAGAAAGGCCAAGGCACACTAAAGGATTCTAACATCAAAACAGGTAGGGAATATGAATAATAAATACAAATAAATTAGAAAAAACAATCTGCCAAGTCAACTTGCATGTCACAACTCTATGTCCAAAAAGGAATTGTTCCGTCTGGCATCACAAGGCTGTCATTATTTACTTACACTAGCAGGCTTTAACTCAAACTGAAGTGTATGCTGAGTGCAGCCTTTTTAAATAACTACTGGTCAGGCTGACATTGTTCCATATTAGGAAGATAACAGCTACATTCAAAAAGATACCACTTTGTTTAAATTTTGATATAACTGGAGTAGTTTATATCTGCCCACACTTCCCCATTAGAGAGGTTACAGCAGCTTCAGCTACATTTGCGGCTTTTCAATGGAACAGGAAAGAGTTTGTGTCAGAAACAACTAGCAAGTTATTAAAACTTAACAGCTTCCCCTGTCTGGGTACAATCCCTCTCCTTTCTATTTAATGTCCTCCAAATGTCCAGCTACAGAGTCACCTCTGGAACCACAATCCTAGAGAGCACTGTGCGGCACAGACAGAAGGAGGGAGAGGAAAAGGAAAGAGACAGAAGAAATATGAAATGGGTGGAGCAAAAGATAAGCTACCAGAAAAGTCAGAAGTCTCTACAACTGGCACATTGATGCAATATTGATTATTCACTAATTTCACCTCACCAATAACACTGTGGCATACAAATTACTGAGAGGAGGGAAAGAGGGGGGAAGATAGGACACAAATTGTTCCCAGGACTGTAAGAAAAAAAAAAGTAAAAATTTTTTAGAAGTTGCCCTTTTTTCATTAGGTACTCTCTTACCCTGGTGTAAAATAATTGTGTAAGTGACATCTACTCCCTAAGTTTGGCTAGATAACAAAGGAGGAAATTAATATACAAGGATCACACCTGTGTTTCAGCATTTGTGACACCTAGGGCTCCTACTTTAACTTTCTATTGTAATAAGGACACCTTTTCTAATCCTTTTAGATTTGTCTAGAGTATCAAGATACACCAAGAAAGCAGAGCTACCAAGTCTTTCTCTAGCAACCAGGACAATAAAATTTTTGGATTAACAAGATTTTTTTCACGTAGAATCAAGTACTTCCCATAGTGTACTGTAGGAACTATAACTATACCACATAAAAGTCCAACACAGCCATGCCACACCTGGCAGGAACTGCATAGCAACAGTAATTACAAAGCAATAGTAATCACCTCACATGAGCTAATGTCGTTACAGGAGACACAATCTTATCCTCCTTCTGCCTCCCAGAAAGCCCTTGCCCCAAAAAATATGTTATCTGTGTCTGACATACATTATCAAATACTCTATGGATAACAGAGGCACACAAAGCTACACTAAGAACTGCTTGGAACATTGCACAACTGAGTGCTCAAAAGTTTAGGATACCAGAATGCAAGCTGTCCACATAAAATAAATTCAGCATCCCCCATCCATCCACTGGATTGCATAGGTGATGCACTAGAAGGTGATTAAAACGCAGGTTCAGTCTCAGCATGTATGATGGCTGGATGCAAGTATTTGATCCTTGCCACCACTTTCAGGGACATTGGGACATCTCTTCACCTGTCCACAAGAGATCCAACTGTCAGGGTGCTATAGGCTCATGTGTAAATTAAGTGGGGCCAGTCGCTTCCCACACAAGCAGCTGGCTGCTTACTACAGGGACAAGCACCAGGTAGGTGAACTCTAGTAAGAGAAGATGGAAGACTGCTGCTGTTTGGATGCCACTTGGTGCTCTAGCAACCACTTCTAGGTCTTGGGGAGAAGGGCACCAAGCCAGAAGGAAGTATCCTATAGGTTGGATCTGGCATCTGAACTTCCTGGTGGTTCACACAGACATACTGATTTTTCTGGAGCTGGCCTCATTCCACAGATGGGTATTTCTCATTTCCCTATTAAATGAGACCCCATACCTTATGTATTGTACATTTTTTGCTTTACAACAACATTATAAAACACTGAATTCACAAATACCACACAAGTCCATAAGCCATTTTAACCAGACTACTGGCTTCAAAAACATTAACAAATCGATCTTCAGATTACTCCTGTGAAATCTTCACAGTGATTCTGCAATGGAAGATTATTTTTCAAAACAGACGCCAAGGCTAAAACTGCCACCTGAAATATGATTAAGATGTTGCAGGCTGCCAGGCTGCTTTGGGTCGGTATAGAACTGTATAGATTCAAAACTCATGCTGAGCACTGCCAGCAGCAGCTACCTGCACATCAACGTCCACATGTCTAAAGATGGGCATACAGGAAAACACCTGTCTACTCCATAAGGCCCTTGCCCAAGACCACATAAACACTCTACAAACGAGGCTACCGAGACTCCTCATTCTAGCATTTCCTATCCTAAGTTTATACCCCAGCACTCTCCAAAAAATGTAGCTGTTCTCTATAAGGATTTAAATGTCAACAATATTTTTTCCTGTGGTTAGGGCCTGAGAAAGTTGTCTTCTACAAATTTTATGCAATTTTGTAGTGTGCAGACACCAAATGAGAGGACTTTGCTAGCATTAGCTAGAGTTAGTTTCTCTTTGAGACTTCTATTCCCATAACAGATTTGATTAATATTGGCCAACGGGTTTCTAAAGAGGAAAACAAACCTAGAAGAATACCTTCCCTCAAGGAGACTAGTCTGCTGCAGTGCTTTTTGAACTAGATCTCAGTGGAGGAACACAAGAAACTGCAATAAATCCATGCTTCTGTAACAAGAGACACGGGGTGATAGCTTAGAGGGCTATCCAGGACGAAGCTTCATTTAGCCTTCCCATCCCTCCCTCCCCAGGAACCGAACCCACATGACACTGTGCTGGCCCAGATGTTGGCCAATACTTAGCAGGGTTAAGAATCATACCTGTGAACTGTCCCTTCTTTCCTTCAATCATTTTCTTTTGCAGATGCTTAAGTTTGAGAGATACAAAAATACACGTATGGCAGGAGGGGAACAATAATGGAAAAGCAAAGGAAAGCTATCAGATCAAATATCTCTTCTTTTTATGAAAAAGTTTTAAAGCAGCTGTTCATCACCCTCAATTCCTGTATCCCAGCATGCAGCCTTTTCTTCCTACTCTTCCTCAGGGCATACACTTCTCCCTCCTGTTATCTCCACCTACCACCTTTTCCTGTACCTCCTCTGAACTGGAGGTAGACATTTCCACTTTGTCTCAAGCCTCTCAACCCATCAGTGAGCCAAAAGCAGGGGAAGTATTTCCCCGTTCTCACTTGAGTCTCTCATTACTGACTTGATGACTGGCAGCTGGGAGACAACATTGAAGTATCTCACCAATAGCTACAAGGGCTGAAAAAGTCTGGTTATATGTGAAATATTCAGGAATTTAGGTGCCACACCAACCAGTCTTTAAAGAAAATGCTCAAAACAATTTGCTAAAAAATTGCCATTCTTTGCACATTTTCACAGGGACAGAATAAAAATTGAGCAAGGCTTCTCTTGAAGGGAAGAAAAAAAAAAGAGACAACAACCTCTGGTTGTCACTCCAGCTTCCTCAACGCAGTTACAATGGATTATATATTTAAACAATAAGAAACCTTTCCTCTGTGTTCTCAGAAACAATATTTGGTGGGGATTTTTTGTTTGTTGTAATAAGTTGAGCCACAAAACGTTACGTGTTTCAGACCAACTACATTTTGAATTAAAAATAATAAAAACATGAATGCTCGGTTTCATAATGTGAAGTATTAAGCAATCTTATTTATAGAAGATACTGTCAGTTCCACCATTTCGAGTAGAAATAAAACATGTTTTTTCCTCCATCACATGTATTCCCATAGTCTCTCTCAAATATCCATAGACTATGCCAGTACAAAAAGATTATGTTTCTCCCCTTTATCCACTGCTCATTTTACATTACAGTATCCTCCATATGACAGACATCACTGAAGAAAAAGCCCTTAAATTTTTCTTTGCTCGGCAAAATACAGAGTCTGTAACGGTAGCCTGGAGGTATTTAATGCCATTCAAGAGTATGCTTTTCTCATCCTTGAAGGACCCACATATCTAGAAGGAAAGACAAGTGCTTGATAAAAAAAAAAAAAAGGACAAACACAAAGAACTCAACGACACTTCCAGCACTAACTTCATGAACTGTAACAGAAAAAGGTTGATACTTTTAGATGAAATTTTCTACAGTTAAGCATCTAGTAAAACTTAATCTACACATAGGAAAGCTCACTATAAAAAGAATTTAAATGAAGGCCTTGCTTTTGCTTCTCCAAAGTCTTCCTTAACCGAGAAATAAACACATACAAGACCAAGCCTGCTATACTATCACTCATACTAATTCTAAAATACAAGTTCGAAAAGGATTTAAATACTAGACTACTGTAATCCCAAATTTAATTAAAAAGCTATTTAAGCAATTACTTTATTTGATTATGTTTTGTAAAAGAAACTGCAAACTTCCAACTGTCTCCTAATTCATAAATTTGTGAATTACAGCATGAACTACATCATCATTAAAAAATACCCCGTTGGAAGTGCTTTTTACAGGCATTCGCTTGAAAGGAACGGGATTTAGCTTTTATGCAAGACATACCTTTTTGATATACCTTTAATATATCTTGTATAAAGACCAATCTATATTTAACTCAAACATCATAAATTTTATAAGAATGTATTAAAAAGTTACAATTTTAATACATTTCAGTATTATCAGTAACCATGAAAAAACCACATTGTCACTTGAATGATCATCAACATTCCTAACAACCCTCAAAGTTCACCAGAGCGTAAGAACAGTTACACTGGATTTCACGAGTACAGGATCCTGTGTCCAGAGCATGTAAGACTCCATGGTACAGATGCGGGTGAAAGTAATCTCCCACTGGGCCCATGACCTAAACATGAACTCTTAACTTGTCAGACTGCTTTCAAATCCAAAAAACTAAGTTTACCTCCCTGCCAGTATATTCTAGCATTTTCTATATTGCCATCCATATAAATATCAAATCTCTTCCCTCTCAATGCTGTGAATCCCCAAGAAAGTCTATGGCAATGAGCTCAACAGCCTGATGAAACACAGCTCAAAAATATCATTCCTTTAAAATCAGTATTTAATTTGCTACTAATCTCACTGATTACCTCGTTGTCACGTTATGATATGAGAACAGAAGTTCTAATTTATCTTCATCTGTCTCATATCAGAACAGAACTGCCACTGAGAGATGCAAAGCCTTGGAGCAGCGGGGTTAGTCAGGAAAGCAAGTGCATGACCAGGGACTGACAGAGGGAAGTACTACATAAATCTCTGCATCATTTACAGCTACACACAGCCACTTTAATACAGTAAATTACATATTTTCTAGATTTACAAACAGTTGAAGCATACTTATTTCTGCTTTTGTCAGTGCATTAGCAGAAAAACAGGAAATGAATCAGACTGAAAAAATAAACCTTGAGAAGAAACACCATGAAATTTTTTGGTTTTACATAAGATTCATTCTTTTTTAAAGTGACAGGAACTTTATCAATAGACAAACTGATCTAAAAAAAAGAATCACAACTTTAATAGATAGTAGAGTAACTATGGAGTGTTCAGAGAAGGAACACAAATTTGGGTCTTTTTCTTTATTATAGCATATCACAGGTCTCTTCCATAGTCTTTCGGATGCATCACATTTTCAGCTGCCTATTGAAAAAATGGAATTTAAGCGATCCATATATAAATGCACTGACTGATGGAACACCAGCCAAGAGAGGAAAAGACGGGAGGGCTGCCAAATAAACACTGGAGCCAAATTACAGCGAACCCTTCATTTTCTTTCCAGCTTTGCCACACAACAGGCTTTATTTCGAACAACTCTGGGCCTCTGTTTTACGGATACACCGTTGATAGTGGAATGGAAATGCAGTAAGACTTCCTTCAAAGAACATTAAGAAGTAAGATACAATGACAGCAACAACAAAAATTAACCTCAAGTTCTGAAATCACCTTCTCGTGCAACTGCAAAATCCTGTCATCCTTGAGCACCATTTCTTCCGGACTATGACATCTCTTATTTAAGAGGAGTAAAAAAAATAACCACATATAAAAAAAAGATAGAGAAACCAACTATTAAAGAAAATGTCTTTCCACAAAAAATTAAAATGGCAGTAAAGAAACAAATTATTTTGACTAAGGATGTCACAGGACATTAAGACAGCTGTCTAATTGCATATACAGAAGAACAGAACCAGGCTGTAACCCCAACTAGATACTACAGTAGTCACCTGAATTTCAAATTTGGATGAAAATATAAAATATTTTTACCCCATAATCAAAATTAGTCTACAGGGAAAAAAAACAAATAAAACTGCATCCTGCCCAGCTACAGTTTTTGTCTTAAAAATAAATTTTACAGCAAACTGACAGCCTATTTTTTTCTCATTTGTGAAGCATTATTAAACTTGTGATAAAATCCCCTTGGAGCATGCTGAATGTGCTTCAGCTGACACTGTTATCTGTTTCAGTGATTTAATCCCAGGCTGCAAAGTTGTCACTGGCCACCTGCAGGGGTCAGAAATGAATGTGTCTCCCTAACCCAATGCGTAACTTCTGTCCAAGTCCAAGACTGAGCTGCAGAAGGGACTTGGTTTGGTTTTGTTTTAAAGTTAAAGGGGAAGTTTGACCCCCTGTCAGTCACGATATTGGATACAAAAACAACACAAAAAAGGATACGAGCATTCTGATACAGTTCGTATTACTAAGATTTCTTAGATACCTGACCAGGTATGCACAGTTAAACCAGTTACCACACTGACTCAGAGGTGAATTCCCTTTGTTTTCCTTTACAGCACGGGGTGAAGCAACTCCCTACTATTTCCATATTCCCCTCTGATGACACAGAATGGTTCGGGTTGGAAGGAACCTTAAAGATCACCTAGTTCCAACCCCACTGCCATGGGCAGGGACACCTCCCACTAGACCAGGCTGCACAAAGCCCCATCCAACCTGGCCTTGAACACTTCCAGGGATGGGGTATCCACAACTTCCCTGGGCAACCTGTTCCAGTGTCTCACCACCCTCACAGTAAAGAATTTCTTCTTAATATCTAGTCTAAATCTCCCCTCTTCCAGTTTGAAGCCATTACCCCTTGTTCTATTACTACGTGCCCCTGTATAAAGTCCCTCTCCAGCTTTCCTGTAAGCCCCCTTTAGGTACTGGAAGGCTGCCATAAGGTCTCCCTGGAGCCTCCTCTTCTCCAGGCTCAACGACCCCAACTCTCTCAGCCTGTCTTCAGAGGAGAGGTGCTCCAGTCCTCTGATCATCTTTGTGGCCCTCCTCTGGACTCCTTCCACCAGGTCCATGTCCTTCTTATGTTGGGGGCCCCCGAGCACAGTACTCCAGGTGGGGTCTCACCAGAGCAGAGGGGCAGAATCCCCTCCCTCGACCTGCTGGCCATGCTTCTTTTGATGCAGCCCAGGATACAGTTGGCTTCCTGGGCTGCAATCACCCATTGTGGGCTCATGTTGAGCTTCTCATCCACCAACAACCCCAAGTCCCTGTCCTCAGGGCTGCTCTCAATCCGTTCTCCCCCCAGCCTATATTTGTGCTTGGGATTGCCCCGACCCATGCGCAGAACCTTACACTTGGACATCGAGCCATTGACTACAACTCTGAGTGAGAGCATTCAGCCGGTTCCTTATCCACCAAGCGGTCCATCCATCAAATCCATGTCTCTCCAATTTAGAGACAAGGATGTCGTGTGAGACAGTGTCAAATTTAGATATAACATCTACAATAGCCCACACTTCCTATCAAAATCATTGAATTAAAGAAAAAGTTATGTAATATTGTAATAGCAACCTGATTATTCAAAAGAATTGTTTTTACTCTAAATCTTAATTTTTCCTCATTATTTTAACAACTGGCAAGAGGGAAATTTTTTAAGCTGATGCCTTGGATGTCAGATGCTCCAGTAATTCAAATCTGCCTTTTAAAAAAAAGTATTAGCATACAATTTTTGGTAAGGAATGCAAACTTGTTCCTCTGCAACAAGCTTGTTAAGAGTGTTAAACGAAACATATAACCCTGAAGCTAAAATTTTATGGCCATATAAGTATACATTAGTATTTCTGTTTTCTAACAATTACTTTCTTAAAAAAAAAAAAATCCTTCTCAAAATACCAAATACAGGATGGAAAGCAATGTACTTTATTACAATGTAAGCATACTAACCTATTCTAACCAATAAAAAAATCTCGTGAAGAAAAGCTTCCTTAAAAAAAATAATTAAAGTAACTTTATTCTAATGAAACAAAGTACTTTCTTGTCTAGCTGCAACAGGGATTTTTTTTTCCAATAAGTTAACAATTTTGATGCTATAACATTTAATAATATGCCCTGATTAAAAGCAAGAGGAAGTCAGACCAATTACTGACCTAGGGAGAGCATATAAACACAGTCCCTGTATTCATATGTAATTCACACCTGGTCTGGCTTGTCAATAAAAGTAAAATATTTCACTAGTCATGGACTTGGAAAATGTTTCTCTGAACCTACCAAAAAAATGCTGTTAAGTATATCTGAACCAATATAAATCACAGGAATTATGGTATTTCCAGGAGATTGCTGAAAGCATTGTGTCACAGAGCATAGTATTAAAATGAGCACACTTTAATAAAAAGTTTTGGTAACAGACCAAAGCAAACCAAGTTTTTGAAAATACTAAACATATGCAGCAAGAGCATACACCCTCAACATCCAAAGAGGATGGGGGAAAGCCAGCCTCACAGGTCAGATCTGCAGAAGAAATGAACTGCCAATGAAATCTAAACAAGACAGAATTTCAGGAGCATTCGATACTGTAGTTATAATAAGAACAATGAAAACAAATGGGTGTCCAACACTTTTGAACATTTGATCTGCGTGTATATATAAGCTTATTTGAAGATCAGATATCTGCAGGCATCCTAATTAAGCAGCCTTTGCCAGTGAAAACTATTATATTTTAATTATATTCCTTAAGTAATGTCCTGGTTAAGCAGTGCATGAGAACAGATGCTATCTAGTCTATTTTTGGGATACTCTAGGTAAGCAGTCATTGAAGAAGAAAAGACACTGCCCTGCAGCATCACTGCAGAAAAATTCAGCTGTATTGCCTCTTCTCATCCAGGGAGTTCATCTCCAAGGGGAACTTTCTTTTTACATCACGGTAATAGTGATAGGCAACAGACGAGAATAAATCCAGTAAATCTTTTCCAACACTATTTCATAGAATCATTTAGGTTGGAAAAAACCCTTAAGATCGAGTCCAACTATTAACCTAACACTACCAAGTCCACCACTAAACTATGTTCCTAATGTAACCTAATTTGAGGTATCCTACATTAATAATTCTTTTCCTACAGAAGACGCAAGATGAAAATCTCTGTAGATTTATACACATGGATAAGAAAATGTAACAGGGCAAGGTATGTTTGGTTTTTATTCATTTGAGAAAGGAAAGTGAAGTTATTTCACTTTTGAAGTAAGTTCTTTGAAGTCAGGAGCTTCACTGTTTATTTGGAACCATTTATTTCCTCCTACAATTCCAAAGAAAATAGTTATACAAATACATTAGAGGAAGCAGGTGTATAATTTCATTGACAAGCTATTTAAGATTCTTAAAAAAGAACTTTATGTCAGCACAGTGATCTTTCAAACATTTCCTTAAGTTACTTGCTAGAACACACACTTTAATATTTATCTTACTACTCTACAAAAGGAAAGCAACCATAGTGTATTATTCCACAGTACTAGCAAGCACTGCTCTATGGCCCTAAGCACAAAATTAAATATCACAGTGCCAGAAAAACACCAACGTCACTTCAAGTTGTAAATATATGAAGAAAATTCTCAACATCACTACAATTAAATGGTAAAATACCAAGGGACATGACAGTTTAAAAAAAAAAAAAAACAAAAAAACAAACCTTTGAGCTAGACTGCAGAATTCCATAAGATACTATGCCATTTGTTTTCATTGTCCCCTCAGTTTTAGTTCTAATTTACTTCTTATTTTAGAAATCAGTTATCACTTCAGTTACAATAACACCTGGAGTTGTTTAAGACTAATTAAGCTATATATAGCTAAAAATATATTTCTGCGGGGAAAAAATACATTTACAAAATTTTATTAATGTGCAATTAGGCAGCTTGCAGGTTTTTTAGATTTTAATAAAATTTCCTACAACAATGCACAAAGCAATTCAATGTGGACAGAAACATGGCAGACAAGTTCTACAGGGATGTAGGTAGATACCAAGTTATTTCCCTGCATTTTAAAATTATGAACACTAAAGGGAATGCAATCCAATATCCAGAGGAAGAGGCTCTGGTATAGAGGGGCTCTGCTCTGTAAGCTTCACTTCGTAGTTTGAGAGTCCTACAGATGAAGCTTCTGCTGAACTAGCTTAAAAGGTTTAAATTAGTACAAGTAATTGTCCATGCTGCCTCCATTATGAGTTAACCTACCCTGCAGCAGAAATGCCACCTTGCCCTCTTCAGAGCGAGGTCAGATGTTCAGTTTAAACTGCCTGTAAGATAGGTTTAAACTAAATCTCCAGATCTGAATGGAAGCAAGGGCATTCATTTCATTATATTGATGGCTATAGGTTAGTGAATTCCCAGAGGAGGACATTAATAAATAGCAGGCGGTAACAGCTTTAACATTTTAAACCGCTGCTAAGTTAACAACGTCCTTACAATAGCAGCTAAGCTTCCAATGTAGCCTGGTACACTATTCTGTGGGACAAATTCCCAAAAGGCAATCATCTACCAGACATTACTCTGCAGGCCAGATATGAGCAGTGCATGAAAGAGTACTAAAGTCCTACAAAAGGCAGCAGCAGGCTTAAAGCAACCATGGATATAGCACCTCATGGTTAAACAGCAGATGTTATGGGGGAGGAGAATGTAAGCAGACAGTCAAGTCAAATTGGAAAAATATAAGCGTGCTATTGAAAACAGAAACCAAAGTAATAAGTTAAATGCATTGTGACTCACCTCATTTTTACAGTTTAGTAAGTCATTTATTTCAAAATACAATGATTTCTTGTTAAAAGAAAGGCTAGTAACACTATTATTGCCTAACACTTCCCACTATGACATCCTGTATCAAATCGGCTAGAATCTTCTCAAGCAAACTGGGCTGAAAAGTTATATACTAAAATCTTCTTCAGTGCTCGTATTTCAACCAAACTACTTAAGCCAATACCAAATAAAAAAACCAAACCCCAGAAAACCATAGCAGTTTAATGAAGAAAATTAACTTATAAAAGAAAATAAATCTAAAACTTGCAGTATTCTCTCTGGAAAGGTTTAGCACTTTGAGGCTGGAATTCTGACCTGTGTATCTAGGATGTACATGTTATTGGCCTTTCAACAATACGAATATAGCCATGCTTGCAAGTTTTTGGGAATGGGAGAAGAATAATACATGATTTTCAGCAAAAAGCATATATTTTATCTGCTAAAATCTCTCCTGAACTTGATCCAGGCTGGAATCGAACAGAATCTTCCTTTCTCTTCCAGGTGCACAACATGCTGGGTCAAAGTACCAGAAAATAAAGCTAGGAAGCTGCCTCATCCTTTCCAAGTTCCCACTACTAAGTAATAACAATGCAGAAGATACTCTAATCAAATGTGGAGGGGGCAGGATTAAACTCATGGAGAGAAGGGGCTTGAGTGGAAAGAGCAGATGAAAACAGAATTAGGATATAGTCCAAACTTGCCTAGACATGGTGCAACCTGGAGCAACCTGACCTATGAGTTAGCCCTGTGTTGAGCGAGGTGGGCTCCATGCCCTCTGAAAGTCTCTTTCAACCCAAAACATGCTGTAATTCTAACAACCACAGAAGTGGTGGCTGTCAGAAGGGCCACTGAAGTCTGCACCAAACCAGCAATAGGACAGCTGAACATAGACTCCATCAGAGAGTGCCATAGAGAAAAATCTAAGAAAAAACAGGGAATAGCAGAGTAAGGAGGCCAACAGGAGTTGTTCAGGGAAGTAATCTGGGAACTCTAGCACAAGTAATAGAGACAACCTATCTCTGCAGTGAGGCAGGAGAACCGACTGGCCCATCACAAACATTAGAGGAAAACGAGCTAACAAGCACAGGGCAAGGACAACAAAGAGACCCTACAAAGAGCAGCTGAGCTGGGAAGAGAAAAAGGGAGCATCTCAAAATGACAGGAGAGGAAGACAAAGACATCAGATTAGGTACTGAAAAGGGTATGAATTTAGATTGGCTAAGATATCTGCCTAACAAAAATCATGACTGACTAAACACGAATAGGAGGATTTGGATAAAACACTGCTAACTATGCAGAAAGTGAAAGGTACACTGCTGATGACAAATAAAAAAGCAGCAAAAGCGGCTTGTACTGTCAAAGCACGCCTTCCTCTAGACCTCATCCTCCACAGTCCAAAGACATCCATAAAACCCTCTGCATAAGCACATGGATCATACTGTCTAGGGTTGATCCCTATAAAGCATGACAGAGTATTATTAGATACCACTAGCTCAAATAGCAGTGGCCTGCCTGGTGAGTAGCTTCCAAACCTGCTGATATGATTGCAATTATTATTTTTAACAGCTAGGAAACAGCACACAAACTACATTAGAAATAACTTAATCGAGTAAACAAAATTAAGCCCTGGAGTTTGGAAATGAGTGCTGAAATACATTATGATGGCTTAATTGCACGGCTTTTATCCCGTTCCCCCCAATAGAATCTTTGCCAGGTTTGCACTTATCAGGTCAGTACTCAGTATTTTGTTTGTTCTTATTCATCATTACCTGTATCTTAAAAAAAAAAAAGAATATTGCATATAATGCTACATCAAAAGCAGGAATTGATTTCATCGTAAGTCATTGCAGAGCACTGATATGTTAGATTAATATTGCTGAAATGTTTAACCCACTGAAGTAGCATGGTTATTATCCCTATTAACAGATACAATATTAAAGCATATGATTAAGGATGGATTTATTTACCAACCTCAGCAGCCTGATCTGAGATACCCAGAAGTTAATTTCTTTCAGGCTGTATTACACAGAAAATTATATGTTCAAAGATAACTGCAGGACCAATTGCATACACATACACAAAACCTCCGCCCCCCCGACCAAGAAATACCACTGAAACCACACAGCCAAGATTCGGATGCCTTCATCAGGCAAGAATAAAATCTTTTCAGACTTCTGCTTTATTTGCATTGTATCTCCAAACTTACTCAAAGGGAACAATTTCCCCAGAAACTAGATTTATTTCTGGCCCAAGCTAGACAGACTCCCCAGTGGACAGGGCAAATGTATTCTCATGAATGCTTCTCTGGGGAACAAAAACAAACCAAAAACCACAGCTGTATAATTAAGGACTATAACTTAACAAAGGTAGGCACAAAGGGTGATCAAACTATAGTTGCTTCTTCAACCTTAATTCTGGCATTTCTTAACATCTGAGAATTTGACCTGAAACCTTGAAACGACAGCAAACTGCATGCAATGGCAGAATCAATTTCTCTTTATTGACATGTGCAATCCTTCACCATTACAGAACCAGGGTAAATAAGTCATCTAATTGCTGCAGAAGCCATACCTACCTGTTTCTAGTACTTCTAGTGCACTCATTATCATGGTTTCTGGAAAAAAAAAACAAACCACACACAAAAAACCTACCAGCATCCAGATTTTTTGCATTCTCCACAACTATTAAAACCTGAGCCATTCTTCACCTACAAAATGCACCATTTTGCAGAATGCCCATCAGAGAAGTTACTGCAAGTACAGATCGAGTTAAAGTCATACTCCAGTCAACTACTTTGATGACTTGACAGTTATGTCATAATGAAAGTAATCTAATAACCTCCCTTTTTTGAAGGAAATCAGATCACCAAAACAAGGTTTTGTCTTCATCACAAAATATTCTAGAACCATCCATATTCAGTCACTAGTCTACAGTAATACTGTACAAACAAAGCACACATTTCAGAGCGCTGAATGTTAAAGGTGAGTACTTCTAACTTCAGGACGACTACATTTTACAGAGAGCTTCAGTACCTACATTGCTTTTCTGCAGATAAAAGCAACAATCTACCGAGGCTTTCTATAAAGTGTTGTATTTTTGTTCACTGTACTGCCAACTGGAAGCTCCCTTCTTTCACAGTTCTTAATTTGTCCTCTTACTGAATGACTTTTAGCACAATAACACTATTCTGCCTACTTTTAGAGATGTGTTTTCGTGCATTTCAGGAGGAACACCAACCATATCAAAATACATTCTTCTTCATTTTTACTTTTAACCACTAGAGATGAATAAAAACAAATTTACAAAAGGTTCAAGAGAATCCATACAACAAATGCTGCACACTGTGGCTTTACATTAATTGGGCATATGCCATTTTCTGTATAACGGCTTTAAAAGGCACAGAGTACAAAGATCCCCACAGCTTGTAGGAGATAATTTAGGTTGAAACTGAGACTTAGAAATTTGTTACCCTGAAAACAGAAAGGTTTGACCTTTGAGATAAGAAAAAGGTTATGATTATATAGCCCTAAAAAAAAAATACAGCAGTATCTCACACCTCAGAAACAAAACAGAAAAAAGCTACAATGAAAACAAAACCATGTCACTTGTCTTCATATGTTACTCAAACAATACTTCTTGGTCTAGATCCAGCCATGATATTATGTTGATTAGGGCAGGGTGTAGGAGGTGGGAAGAAACCGTTTTCACTGCTTACTGTTTTAGAGAAAAAACTGAAGCACTGCTGGGCAGGGCTACACAGGATGCTTCTATTTCTTAACCCATTCCCCAGTAAACAACACCTCCTTGCAAAGCTCCAATTCAACAGCAAAAGATAAGTTTATCTGGCACATCATATACCTTATCTGCTAACTAAATTAACAACGAACACAGGAGAGCTTGTTCGTCCTTTCCCAGACAGGCAGGCAGCATGTAATCCTAATAATCTGAATTCTTGCAAGGCAGGATCTTTCTCTTTGTTTATCCTTGTTCTCTTTTCATTAGTTAGTTAATCCATTACCTAATTCATCTTGGAATCATCTTTAATTGTTAATAATGGAAAGACTTGGGACTCCTGTGCTGAGCTTACAGGCCTCTCTTCTATTCGTACCCTGGCTGAATTTCTGCCTGGTGTCAGGTCACAGAAGGCAAAGTCTACTTTTATGCAGCTATGCACCACCACCAAAGACAAAGTGAACAAAAGCGTACTGACACATCAAGGGGGGGGGG
>VYZM01008044.1:438735-490228 GCA_013398915.1 Dromas ardeola
CGACCCTCGCGACCTTCCCCCGCTCTCCCGGGTGCGGGGGTGGCCTGGCCCGGCCCGGCCCGGCGCGGGGGGAGCGGTGTGTCCGCGCCCCGGTGGCGGTCAGCGCGCTGGGAGCCCGCAGCGCTGCCAACAGCGGCGGCGGCGGCAGCGCAGAGTAATTATTTACTGTTCCCTGGACTTCATACCCGTTAAAACGTAAACGTGCAGGGCGGAGAACGCGCTGTTTCGGTAGGCGTTGCGGTAGGGTCACGTTGCTGGGTGCTGATTCACTGGCCGAAACGGCAAAGCGCCGATTTCGTGCTGTAAAATACAGACGTTTCTGCGTTCCGCCCCGGTTCGTGCCGTTTGAAACGCACCCTCTCTCCCAACTTCTCTCCCGCGGCGTGACCCTGCTCTCCGTGGGTAGCCGCGGCCGCCCCCGGCTCCCCGGGCGCCGCCGTCCCGCAGCTGAAGTCCCGGCGTGCCGCCCGCCATCCCCCCCGCCCGCTGCTACGGCTCCCGTCGCCACCGACGCGCACCCCGCCTTTCCCGGGATTCCCTTTGCAGGGAGAGCCGTCCTGTCCCGGCTGCTGACCTCTCCGGGAGCCTGCCCGCTGCTCCCCACCTCCACTTCTGGGCCACCTCCGAATCCCTCACCCCTGTCCTCTGGCATATTTTAAGAATTATTTGCATACATTAATATTGCATTGGTTTTAAATTGTGTGCTTTTTTATTTTTTTCCTTCTCTACTTAATCATTCATGCTGTCTCATGTCATCTCTGAGTTCCCTGGAACTGGAGTTTATCCTGTACTTACATGTGACTAGTGGTGCTTCCGTTAAGCTGGTTTTACTCTGGAAAAAGTTACTAATTACCCAACCTGTATTTAACATGTGCAAATATTGTAAAATGAATAAAATGTACCGTGCTTTCCACGCCAGATTTGCAATGTAGGGTCTGTTAAAGGCTTGCATGTACACTTACCTTTATTTACGTGTATAGTTCCATTTAAGTCAATAGGAGTACTCCCAGGACATCAAATTAAGAGTGAATACAAGTCATTCCATGGTGAGATACTTAATCTGAAATGACAGAATAGGCAATTGCAACAAACAGGGAGGGGAAGTGGAAAATGAGGGTAACAGCAATGAGATTATACTGGAATTTTGGTATGTTGTGTACAAACCGTGGCAGCTCCTTCTTTGCTTGTCGAAGCCCGTAGCTAGGTGAGTTACTTAGGCTCCAGCACTGCAAACATGTACATGTCACTTAAGGCATGTAAGTAGTGCCGTTGCAGTCAGCGGGACAAGCTATGCAAGAAAATATTACATATAACTGTTTGCAGGGTAGAGTCTTGGCCACTCTCTGATGTGTGAGATTTGGTACCAAGAAACGTAATTAGAGAACTGAAGTTCATAAAATGAGGGGAGAAAAAGGGACAGCAAGAGCAGAGATGAATGGGAGAAAGAAAACAAAGAGAGGAACAGACAGACTAGCGTATAGAATAGCACGATAGGATAGGTGAACAAATTTTGCCTGGAAAAGGATCAGTAAACCATTTTACCAACTCAAATGAGCAACCACCAATAAAGCAAAAATCAGCAACAAGAAATGCAAAGCAATGCAGTAATGTATTACTTTCTAAATGTCCAGAGGGATCCAGCAAATCAGTACAAATATTCTGAAGTCTCTCAGCTAATGCTGGAGAACCGGAAGGGAACGGAGTCCAGGTGTTTTAAAATTCTGCACTGGAAGCTTGAGTGGACACTGTGGTGGTCAGATGGTTTCTCCTTGAAGCTGATGAGGGACAAAGCAAACCTCCAGCCAGCTGCCCTCCTGAGAGCTCTGCAGCAGAGAGCCTGCAGCCAAGTAGGTGCTTTTCATCAGAAGCATTCAAAATAGTCGATTAACAAAATGCAGAAAGCACAGGGAGGAAAGAGAATCTTTTCTGCGCAAGCTATACACAAAAACTGACAGTGGTTTGTTTTGATATGTAGGGAAGATATGTTTGTTTGCTTGCTTGCTTGTTATTATAGAACAGGATGTTAAAGACGTATTAAGGAAAACTAGGGGCTGCCCAAACCCTTTAACAAAGGGGAAATATCTCATGCACGCTGCATTTGGTGAAGCATGCAAGATTTATGAAAACAAACAAGCCTGCCTTTCCAAAATGCTTTCTGGACAACATCTAGGATTGAAACATTCTGGGTATTTAATTCAGCTGCTGGCAGAAAAGTACAAATTATTATATCAGAATACAAAAATACTGGCCTCCAAGCAAAGCATCTGGTACGTTCTAAGCACGCACAACATGCTGTCAAACGTGGAAGGGGGAAAATCGTATCAGCTTGAAGTGAGGTGAGCAGACAGGACTGAGGAAGAAAGGTGCTTTTTCTCTCAGTGGGAGGGGATGGAGAAAGGGTATGACATGGACAACCTTATCTTAATTTAGTGTATCCTTCTCATAATCTATGCTTGTATGGACTGCTGGCCTCAGTATAGTTTTGGTATTTACATATGCAACACTGCTATCTCGTGTGAAAGAGTACTGTAAAACCCAGTGCCTTGGGCCAGAATTTAATGTGTTTGTGGTCTTTTCTTTAAACTTACATTGGAAGAGTATGAAATATGATGGGTAAATGTTTTCCATCTCTCTCATCCCAGATCTCAGTCTCTCTTAGAAATCTTTATCCGAAATTTCAACCATCATCTTCAACATAAAATTGGCAAAGCCAAACTTTTTTTTCTATAGATAAGCCTTTATTTCCTGCAGCCTCTGCCGTCATCTGGTCTCCAGTCCACCTTTTTTAGGGGAAAAAGGGATATCCTCAACCTTTCCCCTTTTGACACAAGCATTTGTGTCCCTGACCTTTCTTTCATGTTGTTCTGAAGAGCACCCTTTGTTTGGGGATTCACAGCACTCCTACATTTTCCAGCTCAACTGCCTTGCCAAATATTTTTTTTCTGGAGAGTTTATTTTCAGCACCCCTGATTTTACTGATCTGTCTTACAGTGTTGCCCCACAGATGGCTGCATTTGCACAAAAAGCATAGCAGATTGATGTGGCAGCAGGAACAAGTAGCATAGGGGAAGAAGAGAGCTGTCTAGATCAGTTTTGCCAGTGGAGAAAATGTAATATGGAAATGCATTTTGACTTGCAACTAAAGAAGGAAGGATAAAAGCCTTTGATGAACTAAAATATCTGCAATATCCATTAATAGCAAAACATGTCTTTAGACTGGGCATGCAAAAATTGGTAATACTAATAAATATCAGCATATAACTGATAAATATCTTATTATATATCAGTATAGCTAAAATACAAATCACACGGAACAGGAATAGGTGTTGAATTCTGTCAGGCTTCTGTTTACCCTTTGTGAAAGATTATTTGTCATGCATGGATTTTCATCAATTGTATTGAGCGCAGTACATTAGAAAATACATACTCTGGAAGAAATCCAGATTAGGATTTTCTCAAAAGGCATCATTAACCTGAAGATAAAATGACAGGATATTTATATACGAGGGTACCATGATGCCAAGCCTAGAGTAATGGATTAGTGTCAGATAGAGCTATATCTACTGCAGATGCAACCTCACTGATACAAGTTACAAAGTGGCAAGACACAAGTAAACAATGTGCAGTCTGAGAACTTTTCAAACTATCGACATGTCATAAAACATTAAAGATGAAGGCTTCCATAGCCATTTCAAACATCTCAGATATCTTAGAGTTACATCATCTCATCTAATCAGTTTCTGTAGTAGTCAACAAAGAAAAAGCAAGGGTAGAAAATTTAAGATATTAAGGCCCCAGATCATGCCTATTGCAAGAAAGAAAATCTGTTTAAATCAATTAAATAGGTTTATTTCCAACCCTAAAGAGAGAAAGTAGAAATAGTTAGAGAATACACGTATCCGATGTCACTCAACTTGTAAGGCTCCAAAAGTCTACAGTAGACTTGCTTATGAGCTTAACATTTCTTGAATATCTAAAACTCCATTCCTGGATGTAATATTTAAGATCTGGAGACTATTCTGGAAGTCAGGTGCCTAAAGATGACGAGTTGCAAGATACACATGCGATACCTGTGAATTTTCTTGGAGCTAGCCCTTTTTAAAGGTCCGTTGCTATCACTGTCTGTCTGTATCTTTAGGTAGCTTCAATTTGTTAGAAAAAGAAATGAAAATCAAGTAAAAGTTTGTTATACTGTGAAAAGCAACAGACTGTCATTTCTATTGTACAACACTGTTTCCATTCTAGTCCCCTGGGCTTTCCGCCTCTGTTACTCAGAACAGCCTGAAACTTCTGTTTTTCTGGGTTGGGAAGTTATGTACTTAGTCTCTGCTCAAAGGTGAAAATGTTTCTGGAAAGCTTGAGCAAGAATGTTTTTGCTGTTTTAAGTGTGAGAACAGTGGGGTAGGGGGAAAAGTTGCATAAAGGTAAAAGTGCTTGAGGGTTTTCCAAATAACTTTTTCATCAACATCACTAGATGTGGAAAGATTAAAGTCCCGGTGGAAATAACCCTGCTCAGGAAAGGCCTATACTTTTTCTAAAGTTGGTCTCAAATAAGTCAGAGGGTCCTTCAAGCAGCACGTACGGTCCATCTTTGGCAGAGCCAGAGAACATTTAGACTTACCCTTCCCTGAGGAGCTAATATCTGGTCAGATTTAGCTGTCCTTTGAGTCACAAACAGTGCCTCCATATTTTCATGGTGACACACTGACTGCACCCCAAAGTCCTAGTCCACCAGTTGGCCCATTACTGCATAATCCTTCCTGGGGTGGCTCATCTGCAGCGTACCTACAGGTTCCTTCACAAATAAACTTGGGTGGGGGAGGCTGGTGAGGGAGGTGCTTGGTGCCCATGGGGGTCCCACCTCAGTGGGCACAATGGCCATAGTCTGCTACTGACAGTACAGGACCTCCAAAAGTGTCAGGAGGCCTTGTCTCTGCATGTCCTTATGCCACAGTTAAGTATCATCAGTTACTCACAGGCATTTAAAAGAATGTGCCATCTGTGTGACAATGAGGGGCCAAAGGGAGCCTCTGTCACCGTGTCCATGGGGTATGCATGGGGTATGCAGAAGGGGAGTGTTTCTCTGCAGAAGCGCCTCATAATGTCTGGTGAGATGCCTCAGGTCAACTGCAAGGAGGTCAGTGGACCTGAAGGCAGCATGTGTTTGCACCCAGGGTGACAACTGCCATCCTGGAGAGCGTGAGGAGGAGATTCTAGACAGGCATGACACCACACAACCCATTGTCACACACTGTCACCTGTGGTCATGCCAGGCGTTGGATGTCCAGCATGAGCACATGTTGAATAAAGACAGTGAGGGAGGTGTCCTCCTCGGCTGTACCTGTAGTGCACAACCTCTGACTCTCCTATGGCCACAAAACCATCTTGTCAGTGAGGAGAGGCCAGGGGCTCCCCACGGCAGCAGGCAGGGCCTGGCAGCCAGGGCCTGTCCCACCACCCCAGCCCTGAGCCAGACACCTGGGGGGCACCGGGGCAGCCCCAGCCCCTCACCCTGGGGACAGGCTGAGGCCAGGCCGGGACATGAGACCACAGGTGGGCCTGGCTCGGTGAGGTCCATGGCCGGGCAGGGCAGGGCCGTGGGAGATGGAGACTGTCCCTGCTGCAGCGGCGCCAGGGCAGGGGCTGAAATAAGGTCCCTGGGCAGGGACAGTCAGGGCTCTGGCTGCCCTCAGGGCCCCAACACATCCTTCTGCAGAGACTCCACATCTCTTTGACCATCCCTGACTTCAAGAAGAGCTCACACAAGCAGGGCTCTGGTGGGAGCACTGGTGTGTGCAGTCACGTTGGTGGTGGAAAAGGACAGAAGTGGGGGTCAGTGAGGAGTGGTTGCCTTTAGCCCCTGCTTAGAGGGCACGAGATTACTGGTACAATGGCTAAGTCTGTGAGAGCCAACTGACACGGGACCTCTGTACAGGGAGAGCTTTCCAGATCTGCGTCATCCTTGCTGGCCTCACCAGGGCAGATGGGCCGTTTGTGGGGGAGAGTCGCCTGCTCTGCGTGGGGAGCTGCACACATGTCTCTACCAGGTTTTCTGGCGATTCCCGTTTGCAATAAAACATCCTGCAGCCCCAGCCACTGCCCAAGGGCAGAGGACACGAGCAGGGCACTCCGAGGCAGCCTGGTCCTCCCCAGCATCAGCAGGTCAGTTCTCCATGCCATGTACAGCCGCTCTCCTCTACGCGCTGAGCCACTGCCAGGGTGGCAGTTTCACCACGAGCATTGCACTTGTGACCACGCCTGCCTTCCTGCCAATGTCTCTGGCAAGTTTGCTGTTTACTGTGATTACTCTCAGTGTGACCCTCATGAAGCAGTAATCGTGGCCTTTACCTCTTGCCCAGAAGTCTCCTCTGTTGCCTCTCCTTCCTCAGACTGGCCAGGAGCAGGCCACCAAGACTGGCTCCGGAGTGAGGTGGGAACCTCTTGCTTCCTTACGGGAAGCTGACTCAAGACGCAAGTTAGTAACAGCAACTTTCCATGGTCAGGAGCATCCAAGTCTAATAATCTCTGCAATAGTTCCCAAGATCTCAAGCCCCTTTTGGTGCAGTCATTGCATAGAGAGAGAGCAGTGACTGTGGTGCCAAGAGATTATCCAGGAAAAGTACATAGTTAAATCTTTGACAGGGAGCTCTAAATAGTTTTGATTCATGGTAGGCAGCATACCAGGAAGTACCTAGTTTGGCCATGATGCAACGTGACTGGAAGACGAGTGGTGGTCTCAAATGTCCCTTCCACATGCAAGGGAAATACCTGAAGCAGCCAAAGGTTTTCAGTCTAGTCACCACTCAGACCAGGCTACAAAGAAAGAGAAATATCAATGAAGACCATTAATGTAATGCTCCAAACCTTTGACAGGGACCTTCTGTCTACCAAGCTTCTTTATCCTCCAGTCTAATCTGGTGCTCACAGAAATGTACATTGTCTAGGGCTGAGTCTCAGTTCTCAACACCTCTCCCAGTTACCTGGGTAGTTAGCTTTGGAGAACTGCTCCAAGTAATGCTCCTGTGATGCAATCTGCAAAGCCAAGCCCCTGCATCCATATGCAAGGTTGCAGTGCTGGCCCTGAGGGTACAGGTATCTTCAGGAGACATGCTCCAGTGGGGACCTGAATGAAATCCCAGCAGAGGAGTGGCAACAGAGCTATCTCCAGCAGTATTACCATCAGCTGCAGATCCATCCCCAATGGGAATCTTTTCTCCTACATGTGCAAGAAAGGAATCTGAACTGGCAGATGAGCTGTGAAGTGTTTGGGCTGGGACTTCAAGGGCAGCTTCTGCAAGGTCCAGGCCTGGAGAGAGAGGAAGGGAGCACGTCCCACGATCTGCTTCCTACTAGGTCCATAGGAGTCAGCCTGCACGCTGAGAGGATTTGTGAGGGGTGAGAAGGCCACAGGAACACTGTGCGAGTCCTTTCTTCTTTTACTTTGCTTAAAGACCAACATACTTCATGGGTAAAAGGGCATTTTAAATAGCTTTTTTGCAAACTATTAATATTTGTTTTGGAATTTGAAGTACTTTTGTCTACTTTCTAGCTCTTCTCTGCGTTCTGGAAGCCTTTGACAGCTCAGTTTCTTGACTGCACAGGGATGAATGAGCCACCTTTACTCAGTGAAAAAACACATGTGTTCTGGATCCATGAAAGGCAAGATGTGAATCCCACTGGATTCGTTGAGAAGGTCTATTTTTTTGCTATCCATTAGCCATTTAACTACATAGTTAGCAAAACATTCCTGGGAATATCTCAGATTGTCTACGGACCATGGTATCTGGGAGAGAATCAGCTGTGCATGGTTGAGAATGGGCAGTAGGTCTTTATCCATAGCAGCTTCCATGCTAACAACCTTCTGAATCAGCTATGGGATAATCCTCTGAACCAGATCTTGCAGAGTCTTTTCCAGTTCAGTCTCTTTATCATGCTCAAAACCATATGACTAGAACACATGCAGTTTGTACACAGGGGACTTTATGTGCACTTGCATTGATGGCAAGGTGAGGAAGATGCTGTGATACGTTTTCTTCTGCCTGCTGTCCAACAAGGTCTCGAGGAGCTGGCCCTCTATCCAGCTTCACCTCTGCCATTCTGCCATACAGCTCTTGGGTGTGTGCCCACTTTGCCTGTACTTCTTGAAAAAAAACCAACCCAAAACTGAATTGGTTTAAAACATATTTAACATATAGTTTAGGCCACAGTTGTTAATTTCTAGAACCAGGTGTCTTGAGTTTGCCCCTTACTTTCTTTCATGCTAGAATTTGCCTACTATCCCAAAGTAATCAAGGCAGGAATCAGTGGATTTGGCTTCTCTGAGGACTGTGTCTGCCCCAAGTTCTGCAGAAGGTACTGTGTATGTTGGTGTTGCTTCCTTTTCTTTTTTTTTCTTGGCTTGTCTTCACAGGGTTTCTTTCCCCTTGATTCTTTTATATTTTTGCATTTTATCAGCTAAACACAATGACACCTAAGACTTCACTCACTCTGCCCCCCCTCCACCCTCTGCACTCAATTCTGGCCAAGATATTTGGACAGAGATTTCCTCTCACCCAAGGGTAATGAGTCACAAAGTCTGGATGATTAGAAGGAAGGGTTAGGGTTTCACCTGCCTTTTGGGAGATCATTTTCTCCTTCAGATACCATTCCTAATCCTATACTCACTGCAGATGCAGCCTACCACAAGATCTGCAGAAGTGAGTCCTCTCTGGAGACTGCAGTGCGACTCGTTGCTTTCTGGAAGGTGTTTCTGTACCACATTTATCCCTAAAGGGTTAGAACTGACACTTGACACTGAAACTTGTTCAATGCTTTTTCTGTTTCAAGTTTCTATAAAGTTTAACCACCGAGTTAGTCCAGGTTTCTATTTGAAGCAACAAAGGGCAGCCATACCGCTCAGTAGGCTGTCTCTCTGACATTGTTGTGGGGTTATCTATAATGCAAGGTATGTAGATGCATTTGGGCTAGCTCTACAAGGGTTCAGCCGGCTCTGCAACTGTAGAGCACAGAGCCCAGGAAAGAAAAACAGCTCACCAGCCTTCCATGCTGAGAAGTGCTCTGTACTGTTGCAGCATTAATGCTGGCAGTAACAGAGTCGGTTGAGACTTTGAGATCCTAGTCTTGCCATTCCTGCTTCAGTAGGGAATGCTGACTTAGAACAAAGCAAAGATTATGAGATTTGGTATAAAATTATTCCCTGGAACAGTAACTGGCAACACGTCTCTGCTCATGCGGAGGTCTTTCTGCAATGCCAGGAGTGTGTGTTTTAAGCTTTAGGTCACCCCAGTTCACCACCTAATTATCTGTCAGATCTGGGCCAGGCAATATAGAATCTGATGTTATTGGTGACTGGAATTCATTATTACACCCAGATACTTAGCTGACATTCACAAAAGGCTGGATGAGTTTATGATCAATAAGAAATTCACATAACTACAGAACTGAAGAAGACAATACGCAAATGATACAATCTATTAACAACTGACCGGGGAAGAGTTTGCACCTCCATGCATGCATTCAGTCTTCATAGTAGAGCAGTTCCTCTGAAGCCTCTGATATTGCCCACTGCTAGAGACAAGGCTCCATGGAGTAATTACCTTAGTCATAATGACAGATACTCCAATGCCATCAATTTAAATCCTTTTCATAGGGCTGAATTACAGCTCGACAGCAGAGATCTCATGACACACTCCTGCTTCTGACTCCCCACCTGCCTCGTGACAACTCTCTTGCTTGGTTACCTGAAAAAAACAACATCACTGCCTAAGAGGAAGACAAAATGACAATAAGCTTATTTTTTATGAAATCATTGGATTCTTTGCCCTCTGCTATTTGCTTTCTGTATTTTTGTTCTTCTTTTTTGCAGGATTTTACATTTATTTGGACTCAATCTTTTCATTGCTTGCAACTTCCCGTTGCTCTGATGTGATCGCTTTCCAGTTTGCAATTTCTTTCTGTGCTGCTAGAAGTTAGAATCCAGTGTCACCATTAACATTTTACTAGGTTGCAATTTACACCAGTGAAACACCTCTCCACCCCAAAAGTGAGTTTAAGGTAGTTGTCAAAGGTATGGAGGGAGGCTTGCTTATTTTAGTTTTATAGACAAAAAAGAAAAAAAATAAATCCAGCTCACAAATTGGGTTCCTATCATCTGGTAATAGGAATGCATGAAGACTGATTTTTTTTAAATTTTTTTTTACTTACCACGGTAAGACAAAACACTTGGAGGCTGAGCACCTGCAATTAGGATATGAGGGGCGTACCATACTGTTCTGAAGGCTTGAGATACTTAAACAGTTTATATTCTGACACTGAAGTCATAGGTTAATGTAAACACTTTATCATATATCTGAGGCATGCCATTTTCCCATGACATACTGTAGCCTCATATCAACTAGTTGTCTATGAAGAAGCTGTATGAATCACCTTCTGGCTGCGTCTGTCTTTTTTTCTTTCAGTGTAGAGAAAGCACAGATTATGATCTTAGAGTCATGCTTTCCATTTGAACAGTTAAGGTTAGGTAAGCTGAATTCTGCCCTCAGATTAGTCAAGTATCAGAAAAGATATCAAATGTTCCTTTCTTCCTTCCTCTACAGCATTACTAAAAATCTAGATAGTGTTTTTGCATATTTGGTATAATAAGTGCTCGTACTTAAAAGCAAAGTGCTATAATTAGTCAGTGATGATAGCTTACATAGTTTAATTTGCAAATAAACTCTTATCCCATTTCTAAGACCCTTAAACCAATTTTTCCACAGCTGGAGGATCCTGTCAGCCAGATCACAACAGGCAACTGGAGAGAAGCAGTAAGGGCTCTTTGCAAGGATATTTTTTCTTTTTCTGCGCAAAGATGTGAGCTAGCTGGTTGGTAGCTTTTATTCCTCTTTATTGCACATGAAACCTTGATTTAGTGCTTGTGCAGTACCAGAGATGTGTAAGAGACACTACAGCCAAGTAAAAGGCGTTGAGAGGGCCCCATGTGGGATTAAAGCATGTCAGGACTAATGGAGGATTAGAATGAGTAGAAGGAAAAAGTACAAGATCAGAGGTCTTCACACCATACTGAATTAATTTTTATCCTTTTCAGATTCCCTTTTTCCTGAAGGATCCAGGCTGAGCTATAAAGCTAACTAAGGGAGGTACCGCTCCCCAGAAGACCATTTGTGTCACCTTCTGGGAGAGAGGGAAGGAGCTGGCATGTGGGGGGCGCAGCTGGCACGGGCACCCAGACCCAACAGCTCACAGGCATTGTCTCTGCTGAGTAGCTGTTGAGGGGCTCGAAGCCAGCCTCCGAGAGAAGTGCTAGGGCTCTTCAGCAGCAAATAAACTGTCAGCAAGAGGTTTTCCATGATTCCCTTCAGTTATAGCTGAAGCTTCAAGCGAGTGAATGATATAAAAACAGGAGACAGAAGGCTACTCAGCAGCATCTGCTCTTGAGCCTCATCACTTTTCTCATTCCAACCGCAAGTTCCCCACACAGAAGCCAGAAAAGCATAGTTCTAAACATATTGCTAAAGACAAGAATCACCCTCAACACAGATAGGTAAGGAAGACCCTGGAGAGGAGAGTGTTAACATCCTCATAACGCTATGCCTATGACGGCCTGCTTTCTTTTTGTCTTACTGCAAAGCAAAATACAGGATGCATAAATAGAAACACTGAATATAGACTGCAGGAGATTATTTTAGCACAGTATGAAGACATGATGCCAGTAAACCTATAATTTGAATATAAATTTTTGTTGCAAGATCTAGCATTCTGTTTTACACATAGACACACATACATAACAAGAGCAATGAGGCTGTCAGTTCTGGCCATCTCAGTAGTATTGCAGAATTCTGGAGAAGATGACAAAATGCTGCATTCTATTTAAGCAAAATGCTTAGAGAAAATAGATTGTTATCTATAGAAAAGGTGAAATGAAGGGCAAGTGGAACTTCACTAAAGTATACCCTGTTTTGGAGAAAACAGTAGTTCTAAGACACAAATGGAGTCGAGCTTAAACAAGTTGAGCAATTAAACTTGTTAAGCTAGTTTAATTGCAAGAAGAATAATCCATAATATCTAAATATTATGTTTCCTGAAACTGAAGTTGACAATAACAGAATATAAGGTACTTCTATACCAACTGTCAAAGAAATATTCACAATAACTAACGTATGGAATGAGGTAGCAGGGCAACAAGAAAACCATATGTAATGTTTTAACAGGAGTTAGGCAAATCTTTGGGCATCCAAACTGCCTAGTGCTGCTGTTGCTAAAGTAAAGCACCTAGATGTACCTTCTGGGTATTTTCCTTTTCAAAGTTCCTTCATCCCTATTGCCCAAGGATCTCTTCACATTAGAATGTATCAACAGGCACTTTTTTTGATCAATAAATAAAACTGATAATTTGGTATATATCTAACCCTAGTGACATTGTCTAGAGCCAGGTAAAATGGAAGACAGTTTGAAAATATCTGTACTGAAAGAAGACTCTTTCTTTCCTTTCTTTCATATGCACAAATAGGCTTGGAGGAGAGTGTTGATGGCATTTACTTTCCTTTGGGAAATATGGGGAGCTGGCTTGGCCAGAGTTTGCCAGAGCACAGCCCTGCCATGCACCCCCAGTTCTTTGCAGCTTGGTCACTTCCCAACTCTTATATCCCTTCCAATTTAATGAGATTATTTTCCCTTGGTGATTTGCAGGTTTTTCCTGCCCCTTTTTGTTTTTCAAATGAATAATCATGCTTACTAACATCTTATCCAAAAGGCCAAGACTTCAGTACAGCTCTGTAAATACTACATGCTGCAAACTTTCATTTGCCTGTTGTTTGTGGCTGCCTTTAGATTATTAATAGAAAAATTCAGAAAAAAGCATAACTTAACCCATATAATACTCTACTAAATATCCTTCCTGACGTGACTAAAGATAGTGTCTCTGTCAGTGCACAGAGCAAGAGTGAGACCAATTCTTTTCCATCGGTCTAGAAATATCCAACTGCGATCTGTGGAGAGCTGCCCGGTGGTCCCCACAGACTGGTCTAATCACATGTTGCTGGCTCCTCATCTTTTCCAGCTGCTAGCTTCTAATAAAAGCAGGGGGAAAATGGTATTCCACAGAAATAATGAATATGGCTGCCCCAGGGGTATTATGTGAATATGTACTGGAGAAAAGATGATCTCCACAGCCCTGAAAGCAGGGGAGAGACTTTGCAAGACAGTCTCTTTGTTGACCTGTGATCTACCATATGGAAAAGTTGGACATTTGAGTGGCCTTTTAAGTCCTACTTCAATTAACCTCTTCGGGGCCATTCTTTACCCTCATCTTCCTCCCTGCAATTGCAACACACCGTTATAAAACACTTTTCCTGTAAATCTAGATCCCTGGAAACTACATGTAGGATAAGATCCTTAGCTCCTGACTCAGGGCCATTTCTCTGCCAATGCACGGCCTTTTAATAGTCCTACTCTTAATCTAATTACCTCTCCAGTCTAGTTTAAAATTTTCTCAGTCAATGCAGAATTCAAACAACACTGTAGGCTGTATGAATAAGCCTAGCCAAATGGGAATTTTCTCTGACTAAAGGTCAGGTTTGGCCTCTAAAGAACAGCCTGTGTAGTAATGAGTGTTTCATTCCCTTGAAAATTGCAATTGTATGGAAATGTCACAAGAATACATGTATCTTTATTTAAAGAACTGGGATTTTTTTTTTGTCTGCGTTGCTTAAAACCACATGACTGAGGTATTTTACAATGCAGCTGTTACAGATGACTCCAACATAACCTCCTTTACAATCGAAGAGAGGCATGGAAAGTAACAGATCTTCGGATAAGAGAAAATTCACTTGTAGCTGTGCTTAGGCTCGTCACTTAGTTTTTTCAGAAGAAGACGTGCCCTCGTACCCGTGGGACCGCACTGCAGGCTGGAGAGTGGAGGGGCTCATCCTGGCTCCACACACAGACCACCGAGGGGCTGCCTGGGGCTCAGCCTCCTGACACCTCCCTCACCTCTAAGCACTGAAGTTGAGGAGAGCCCCTTTCATGCCACAGCCCCTTTCACGGTACTCAGTCAGTGCCCCACACCAAATTCAAGGTACCAAACTCATTTAATGAAATTCTCTCTGTATCTGTCTTCCTCTCCTGTTTTGTGCCTGTCTCTCTAGAACAAATCCTTACCCTGGCATGTCCTTGGGGCTCCAAGTGATTTATTTTAGCTAAAATAAAACAGAGAAGAGAGATTCAAGTGGCTACTACTGATGAGCAAATAGCTTTTATTCCAAAAGAAAACATGATGCGAAAAAGTACCCTTCAGACAGGGGATTGCCGAGGCATATCAGTGGATGTTCACACTCAGCATGGCACTTAGTGCTACCCTTTCGACAATTATCACCTCCTGGCGTAACCCAGGGCTGCTGAGCTGATACAGAGCTGGCTCTCCCAGTGCGGAGGGTGCCAGAGAGGTTAAACGTACCACTGAAGGGACAACGTCTTTCTGATGTGCTGCTGGAGCAGAGCTGTGGCCAGCCTCAGCCTTCTGTCAGGCAGCTCCACAGCACTGCTCTTCCCTCCCACCCCAGCACCGTTCTCTCCCCAGAGCACAAGCCCCATTTCTCATTAGTTCTGAGCAGCAGGTGCTTATGATGCCAGCCAAAATGCTTGCTAACAGCATGAGCAGGTCCTATGAAACAGTGCGAGCTGCAGTCAAGGACACATAGGGCACCCTACTGCAGTTATAGCTTCTCCTTGTACATGAGTAAGTAGAGAGAGGGAACTTCGTGGAAAGGAAATGAAAGCAGCAAGGTGGACGGCCAGGCAGAGATGCTGCAGGTAGGGACAGGCAGCGTATTATATCCTAGGAAAACATAATCGATACTGCTGGGAGGGAACATGCTTCTGGCATGTTTCTCTCTTCCTCCTAAATGTGGTTGTGTGGTTGTAGCAGCAGTCAGTGAACAGCTCTGCTTATTGTGTCACTATTCATTATTTCAGCCCACCACAGACTCAGGGTAGAATTACCTAAACAATCGATATTCACATTTTGAAATATTCTTTTAATTCCACAGCCATAAATACAAGAGATTTTACAGTTTTGAAAATGAAAGAGAACCATACAATAACTTGGAAACACACGTAATAGCTTTTTACAGGAGGTTATAGACAATTTTCTGACTGCAGTTAAGCTGTAATGAATGTAAAAAACCTCACACCAGCACACAAAAAAGGGAGGAGGAAGAAAAAAAAAACGCTATTTACTTTTAAAGGCCTGTTGGCAGCTAACATAAAATCAAAATTTAGGTTTTGAAAAACAGTATATTTTACCAGGCAAAATCTAATGAGGCTGATTTTTAAACAACTTAGCACAATTACACTGATTGCAAGAGCAATTTGGGTAATTACATGGGGAAATGACCATAATTAGCCAGAAATGAGCAAGAACTTTGCAAATGTTCCCATATACAAGATTTTGTTCATCTTTCTATGAGATGTTCAGTGCTTACTACAAGTTCCTTTCTTTAAGCCAATAAAAAGGTGTGGTTAAATCAAACAGTCTGTCATATGTTCATAAATGATGTGTCATAATCCAGATACCCAAAACCCCCAGACTTTGGGGACAGTTCTGAATTGTTACAGATGACCACTGGGATTTTTGGGGGAAGACTGTGTGTCTGTTGTTACAGTAGCAGTGCCCAGTGACACATGAAATGGCATTTCAGTATGCAAATGTGGAGGGGGAAGAATCGTGCATTTTGCATTGAAGTTCTGCCTGGCATCATGTCAAAAAGTTAATTTCAGTGTGGTAAGAAGAACAAAGAACAATTTTAGGAAGGGTTTGATATTTTATTCATATTTAGATTAGGTCCAGAGAGATGATGAGAATGTTAATTGGTCTCTCTGAAGAGACAGACATTCTCATCAAGAAGAAAAATCATCTCGAGCAATTGGGTCTTTTCTCTTCGTTATTCTTTTTTCTCTTTTTATCCCCTCTGTGCGAAGCCAAAGAGAAGCTGAAGAAAGCCAGGCCAAATGGCAAGAAAATGAGCACAGGAACAGAAGAGACTTCAACTGATGAAGGGAATTGTGGACAGCAGGGACAATAGTCAAAGCAAGTCCTATCTTTCTGGATAGAAATGAGTTGGCTAGGACCTTTCATAGTTGTTTATAATCTATCATTATTGTTGCTATCATTATAGATCTCTAAAGAGAGAGGAAAGTAGCTGATGGAAAGTTATGGCAACTTCAGAGATAAAACAGTGAGTCTGTTGAAACTTTCCCTGTTAGAAAGCCACTTTGGGCGGTTGTAAGAATCTTCTCCGTTTAAACAACAGGTCTTGGTGATAAAGGCTTCACAGCAGAATGCTGAAAATAACAGTCCAAAATGACTGTCACTATAAAACTCAACATACTGCCAGCAGAGCTGTGTTTTTGGCAAAACTCACCATGTTGTTGATCAACGCAGTGAACTTCCTCTGTAAAACTCATCCATGGCCCAGCTGGACAAGGTTCGTAAAATAAATACAACAAAGTAGATTAGCTTTAAAGCTCTAATCAAGAGGTGGTAAAACCAGGGGGGACTCTGCTGAAGCCCTGTTGTTCAGCTCTGATAGGCCGTCTCTTAGATTAATATCATTTTTCCAGTGTTCAGTGTTATTTCAGTTGGCTACAGTACTCTTGTTTCCTGGTGTTGTTCCATCTGTGTTAACGTTTTATATCTGTCTTTTGACTACTTTTTCCACTTAGGTTTCCTGCTTCCTTAGCGTTGCTACTAAACATGATGCAGGAGATTGGTAGATGTTCTTGGGGGCTGTTGACTTTGCTAGGACTACATGCCCAGCTCTGTTCCATCATGTCTGGCTTGACCTAGCCCTGGAGGCCTGAGGAAGAAGAGTAGCCACATCATAACCTAATGTGAAATACATCCTTTTGTTATGATATCAGAGGGCAAACCAACTCCACGTGAGTAGGGTGAGTAGTAACACTAACTGCTGTTGTAGCTTCTCAGCTTGAGGTAATAGAAATTATGGACAAGGACTGAAAGTGACACCATTTAGCAAGCCTTTCTCCCAGGCAGGGGACTCGCGGCTTTCCCTGCACACCGCCAAATTGTTGCAGAATGGCTGCAGTCAAAGCGGAGCAGTCTGCAGGGGGCTGAGGAGAAGGACAACTCTGCTCAGCCTGCCCTATGCAGTGAGGGATAGTGGCCATCTGGCCTAACACACCTCCACCAGGAGGCAAGCCCTTATTCATCTGGGGCTGTGGGATGATTGCTTATCTTTGGGGAGCTTTTTCTGCTCTTCAGCTCTCCTGCCTGATAAATTCCTGTTCGGTCAAGTCCATCTGTTTGATTTTCCTTCGGAGATGTGACATGCTGGGCATTTGGGTAGGAAGAGGATGGTTTTCCTCAGAGGCTGTCTGGAGGCTTGAGCTGATATTTCCTTGATGACCCTGGAGAGTGAGCCTGGCAGATGGGTAACATGATGCTAGTCTCCTAGCTGGAAACATTTCTGGAAAGAATTATATGTGGTGGGAGACTGGGCTTGATGGCCTCACAAGATCAAACGAGTCATGTACCCTTGTCCTGTCCTGTCTTCTCCTTTCCCGCCCTGCCCTGGTTCTTATGTTGTAGCTAACACTATAGTTTCTGAAGAGGCAGAAAATGCAGCATTGTTGGTAATGAGGTAGCAGTAAATGCCCTTGTGAAGGTCGTGGGTTGTTATGATCCACTGACCAGCATAAATTTGGGTTAAATTGGGTTCTGGCTTCTGCTGTTATAGGAATGAGCTCAACTAAATTTTTCCACCTGGGTAGGATATGATACCTGATGGGAGTTGTCTGTCTATGGATACCACTTAAATATATAGTAACATGGAGTATAACATTCTGCAGTTAAAAATGTTAATTTAATGGAAAATGCTTAGTTTGCCATTTCAGGGAGTGAGTGGATTAGAGCTTCAGCTGGCCCATGACTGTGTAACTCCATCAANATAATAATGAAATGGAATAAATGGAATAATAAAATGGAATAAAATGGAAAATTTTAATGGAAAATTAGTTTGCCATTTCAGGGAGTGAGTGGATTAGAGCTTCAGCTGGCCCATGACTGTGTAACTCCATCAAAGAGCTATTATGGTACATACCAAGGAAGCGACTGGCTTCAGGGCTATGATTACTTTTGACCCATATTATCTGTCCTTACTTTACAAATGAAGTGAGTCTGCTCATAAAGTAAACATCCAGCATGCTCCATGAAAGACTCGGGAAGCAACAATGCCTGCCTGAAACGTGCTCCCATATAGCTCAGTTTCATATGTAGGTGTCAATAGCTCTTTTATGGGCTGCTTGGGATACATCAGATGTATATTATATTTTTTTTTTGTTAAAGTGACACTGAGTCTGTCCCAGCTGTTTAAAACTCAGCTCCTGCATCGTCTATGGTGATCATTTTCACCACTTGCTTTGGCAAACTTTCATAACCTGGAGAGGTTCAACTGCAGTTAGCTTCAGTAGTGTAAAATTAATTACTTTTGTATATTCCTGTGCTGTAAGCACTGGGTGCAGCTACTATGCTGTAATATTAGATTAAACTGAGTACATTATTGGCTTTATCAATGATTCATTACAATCTTAATGCCAACCGAAAGGACACAGAGTACCCATTTACCGGTGTGCCTCTAGCAAACACTGCAACACACACAGGTGCTTTTTTTGGAAATGCCTTTATCAAGGAATATGAAGTAGTAGAAATTTCCTCAGTCGAGTACGTGTGTTTCAAGTAGATAATATCAGAAATAGGAAAAAAACCCTGCGTTTAACTTCAGACTTGAGGTAAGCTGCTCAAGATGGGACTCAGCCGTATGTTCCAGGCAGCCAGGATTAATACAAAATCTGTGTGAGAGCAGACAACTGCAGACTGAGAGCTAGACCATTTGTAGCATCGACTGACAATTGTGCTCATGGAAGTCTGTGCAAAGGCTAGAGCAACTGAATGCAGCTGTGAAATAAGGTTGAATGAAAAAATGAGACTCACAAAGACTCTCAGAAGCAAGTGGCATGTGAGTGATTGCCTCCACTCAGCCATCCCCTCCTTGTCTTCCCCCCACATTTTGGAAGGATTCATCGGTCCATCAGTTTCCTCCACTGAAAAGTCATTCCTTCTTCACTCACCCCTTCACAGCAGGCCCTGAAGGAAGAGTGGCAACTTTGAGTGCTATTAATATGCAGAGAAATGCTAACTGATAACAGAATGAAGAGAACTGGGGAATTTTTCTCTTCCTTTCCCTTTTGGGTCAGGGTGAGAAGGGGTATTTCAAAGAGCAGACTTTAGCCGGTACAAATGCAATACAGTTTCAAGGCTTCCAGTCTTCTTGAAAGCTGAGGCCTGTGATATGCACACTTGTCAACAACTGTATATTCATCCTTGTGGGCTTGGATCGGATCCCACTACATCCCAGTTTGTCACTGGTATAACCACTGATTTCAGTTGAATTAGTCTTTATTTACACTGGTGAGTATGAAGAAAGGCAGGTTTGCTAAGTACAGCAGATCACATGAAACCAGTCTTTTTCTTCAAGGGACGCATTAGTCACCACTGCAGGCGCTTTGATTTGTTAGCTGTACACAGCACAATCAGGCTTTCAAGAAAGCAAGAGAGTGTTTACGTGGGTTTCCTGGGACATTCAGTGCTCTTGTAAACCCTTGTGTTGGTTTTGGTAAGGTTGGTTAAAATAGCTAATTGTCCACTTCACAAATGAATCAATGAAACTCCAGAAACAAACTACACTGGAGGTTAGAAACAAGGGTTGCTGTGTGCAAGACTGACGAGGCAATACATGTGTCCCAAGAATAGCCCACAGCTGTTTACAGGGCATCTCTATTTGGACCTGAAGGATGGGAGTAGTGCCATGTGCCTCAATACACATGTATGATAAATATTACTTACTGGGAGCCATTTGGATGTGCCTGGTAGAGCTCAAAGTCCCTCTAAGAAAATAAGTAGTTATTAATGATAACAACTACATTACTGGGGTCTTTGGAGCCCTGCTGGGCTCCTCTGATCCAGGACCAGGAGATTCAGTAAATCATGAGTAAGAAAATTAAACTTCCTGTGATTAGGTTTCATTTCACTGTAGATGAATCTGTATTTCTACTGGAAAACATTTAGGGTTTAATGATTCAAGAAGAACTGAAAACTACTGGGTACCACTTTGCCATTTGCAGATGAGAGTAAATGACTATATATAAATGAGAAATCTAAATCATCAGAGTTAGATATTTAGCCCAAATGAACAGAATCACAGAATCACTGAGTGGTTGAGGTGGGAAGGGACCTCTGGAGGTCATCTGGTCCAAACCCCCTGCTCAAGCAGGGCCACTTGGAGCTGGTTACACAGGACTGTGTCCAGACGGCTTTTGAATGGCTCCACGGGTGGAGACTCTGCAACCTCCCTGGGCAACTTGCGCCAGTGCTTTGTCAGCCTCACAGTGAAAAAGTGGTTTTTTATGTTAAAATTCATACATTAAGTCTCAATTTTCAGGCAATGCACACTCAAATAATTTTGGAAAATAAAAAATCAAATTTTGTTCTGCCTCCTTCAAAACTGAGTAAGCAAAATGGACAATTTCTACAGAAGACAAGTAAATAGAAGAAATTTAAAAATAATTTCCCATTGAAATGCTTCTTCAAAACATTTTCAGCCAAAGCTAATTAGAAAGGTAATTTCCTAGAAGCTTTCAGAAAATTTGCGCATTCCTTTCACGTACATTTTTGCAATATCACTGCACTTCACCTCATGCATGGAGCATCTCCCTGAAGAAATCTGAAAGGCCTTGTCTTTGATATGCCTCTTGCAGCTTGTTGATGCTACAATGCCAGCAGGAAAACCAGCCATTGTATGTTAGCTGGGCTACAAGGCAGCTAGGGAAAGGCAGTGCTTCATTAAATAGTGAAGACATATATATATATATATATATATGTATATGTATATATGTATATATATATAAAAAAATCTGCAGATACTCTATGCATATACATATGTATTTAAAATGCTGAGTATTTAAATCAGTACATACGTAACGTATGTATATATACATTCATTTCTGTGTCTGTGTGTGCGCATATATATATACACACACACACAACCATATGCATTTAAGCTTATTTTATTTCTCTTTCTTCCTCTTCCTTCTGTGCTAGTCTTCTTATATTGTAAGCTTGCTGGGTCAGACGCTGTGCCTGTATTGGTGCATCTTGCCTTAAGGGGGAAATGAGGATATTCCTGTAATATAAATACTGTTTTATAACCCAAAATCTGTGTTCAAAGAACACTAAGGCTGCAAAGTCAAGCAGCCAAAGACAGGAAAGACCAAGATTAGGGAGTCCTGCACCACTTCAATTCAGTCTCTTTTGCATACTTCTAATTACCTGATCATATATTCTGCTTTTCCTTTTTCATTGCCTCATTCAGTGTATGAAATGTGCAGTACTAACTTATTGAGCAATGAGGCAAGATTGGTTTTCCCCTGACTGTTCCACATGTGAATTTACATCCTTTTCACTGCATGCTGTTCAAACCCCGCTGCCAAGAAGAATTTGTTGTTTCCTCATTTCTTTGTTATCATTGGTGCTCATCTCTATTGCCTTGGAGTGCCTCATGAGTTTCTGTTCAGAACATCCTCCCTTCGGTGGGAGCAATGTCCATCGCTGATGGCAAACTGAGCTAGATTAAGGTAAGGTAGGTTTGATTTGGTAAAACTGAGATACATTAAGGTGCAAAATTAAAAAACTTGGAGGACACAGTTTGAGATATGCCTAATTTTTCACAGTGTCCATCACCGAATAATACTTATAATTTCAAAGTTCAGCTCTCGAAGACTTCAGTTTGGTGCTCAGACCTTCTGAAAAATAAGCCCAAGGAGCACCAAGACAGACTTTAAACCCCAGATCACAGGCCCAAGTGCTGAGCCATGGGAACCCAGGCATGTGCCACGGAGTTATGTTCAAGACACCCAAGAAGTAGGAGAAGGCTCTCCGAGCTCTCTCCATCCTGTGGTGTGTGTCCCCATATGTCCCGTGGTGAGAAACCTTGATTCTGTGCTGCTCCGGCTCAGCACATGTCACGGGATCCACAAATGGAGTTTTGGAATGAATTAAATATGAAAATTAATAATGCACCTTGTGCAGCGCTCCTGGGGAGACCTAGTTTGAGATCACATTTAATTTCATGCTCCTCTTAAATATTACATTGTCACTGCACTATAGAATGCTAAAGCGAAAAAGCCGGGCTACATCCTGGGAGTGGTGGTGGAGGTTTTGGCATCCAGGCAGGGAGAATCAGAGCTGCCGGCCCTTGGGAAGGTAGCAGGGGCCCTGTGAGCTGTGGGACAGCTGAGCTGTCTGCATACTTCATGAAAGTCATCCCCCTTGACACCATTCCTCGTGTTCAGGTCAAACTTATCGTCATAAGGTTTCAAAGTCAATCTTGAGTGTATTTCTCTGGGGCTGCCATTTCCCATAAAGATTCTCCAGCTTTTCACATCCTCTGACATACTCGCATCTGTTTGCACTCGCTGCAGGCTTGGAAACATTTCTCGAGAGAAGGAGCAAGTCGGGTGAATTTTTCTAAAAGAAGAGGTGGATTTCTTGAACACAATTTGTTAGCATTGCAGAGAAAGTGTGGTTTGTAAGAAATTTGGCTCCTTTCAAGCCTTTAGGCTGATTTTTTTTTTTTTTCACGGGCTCTTTGGCTCTGCTGTCCGCTCTCTGCGAGCTGTTCCCGGCTCAGCTGGCACAGCCAGGCTTTGTGCGTGACTGCGAGAGCCTCTGCATTTCTTGTGACCTTTGAGTTCATGTCCACGCACAGAGCAGTCCCCAAGCTGCTGCGTGCTGCCTCAGCTCCAGCCCTTAAAGACTACCTGAGGTGCAGCACCAGCTGAAGAAGATCATGGAGGCTGTTTTTGGAAACTACCCATAACCACCCCAGAAGTTTTTCCTCCATGCAATTCGTAGAAGAGAAGTGAGATGTGTCTGGATGGTGCCCCATGCCTGCACCTTTCTGGTACCCTTCTGTCCCATATGACAGTACGTGCGAAGAGAGGGAGATGTAGGCTTTGGTGTCACAGGGCTTGGTCTCTTCTCACCTCTTTTGGATCACCTGTGGGCTGTGGAGCTGTCACCACAGCCAAATGCTCACCAGGTGATGGGGAAGGTAGAAGGCTGAAAGCGCAGAAGATCACTGGGGAAGGAGCGTTCAGGGTGACAGTGTAAGTGACCAGAGGCGTGAGGGACGGAGAGGTTCGGGTGTGCAGCAGAAAGGAGATGAGGGAGGACAGAGTCCTTGGTGTGGGGCAGGCTGTGAAGGACATCAAGTGGGGGTCCACAGTATCCGCTGTAGGACAGTGGCAGTTGAGGATTTCAAGATGGGTAGGAGGGGAGGCCAGTATGACAGCCTGGCTGCAGGAGCAACAACGTATACAGCCTTTTTCCCTTATGTAGCTTAATGCTGAAGGCTGGGGAACGAGTCTGCCAGGACATTCAGAGGCTTTTCAGGGACACGTGAAAACCCCAGGCACATTTCAGAGGGGCTCTGACAAGTGGATGCATGGTGAGAGTCCAGCTGCCATGCACACGGAGGGGCTGAGCAGCCAGGCCACCGTGTGATCTGTGGTGTCACAGGGCTGGGGTGCAAGGAGAAGGGGGTATATCCCCTCTTCATACTGGGAATTAAATGCAGCGCTTGTGGCAGTCAGCTTGATGATCTCAGGAGCACCTTCTAGCCCTTTCTCTAGCTCGGGCAATTGTATCGCTACCTGACACCTCCTCTGGCTGCATTAGGTTCATACAGCAAACAAAGAAGCCCCACTGAGCTGAGGAGCGGGATGGACCTCTAGATATGCCCTTTCCATGCCTTTTGCTAAAGCAGAGGTGTGTTGGAGGGAGGCACACAGTTTTCCAGTGTACATAGAATAGAACAGAACTGACCTGACTCAGTTGGAAGGGACCTACAATGATCATCTAGTCCAACTGCCTGGCCAATTCAGGGCTGACCAAAAGTTAGAGCATGTTATTAAGGACATTGTCCAAATGCCTCTTGAACACTGACAGGCTTGGGGCATCGACCACCTCTCTAGGAAGCCTGTCCCAGCGATTGACCACCCTCTCAGTAAAGTAATGCTTCCTAATGTCCAGTCTAAACCTCCCCTGGCACAGCTTTGAACCATTCCCACGTGTCCTGTCACTGGATCCCAAGGAGAAGAGATCAGCACCTCCTTCTCCATGTCCCCTCCTCAGGAAGCTGTAGAGAGCAATGAGGTCACCCCTCTGCCTCCTTTTCTCCAAACTAGACAAGCCCGATGTCCTTAGCCACTCCTCATGGGATGTTCCTTCCAGCCCTTTCTCCAGCTTTGTTGCCCTCCCCTGGAGGCATTCAAAGACCTTCACATCCTTCTTAAATGGTGGGGCCCAGAACTGCTCACAGTGCTCAAGGTGAGGCCGCACCAACACTGAATACAGTGGGTCTTCACCTTTCTGATGCCTATATGCTGATCTCAAGATCAGGGTCTGCACTAGGACTAGTTCTCATACTAACCATCCACAAAATTCCTGTTGGTTTTAAGAAGAGCAGGAATGGATCGAGGAACCTGTGAAATTTAATTTTGGGTAAGAAGGACTTATGTAATTTACCACCCGTTAGAAATAATTCAACTAAACCTGAAAATTAAAACATATTCCAGAAAACAATAGGAGGGAAGCAGCTGACTTTCTTCTGTACTTGCATAGATGCAGGGAGCTTTATTTCATTTTTCTATGGATCAGAGAAAATAAGCCCTCATAGTAGAGTTACCTAACTCCACAGCCACTGCAGTAAATCACTGCACAATTTTTTTTCTACTGTGTCTGGTAAGGAACTGGAAATCTGTTACTCGGGCTTCAGAAACAAGCATGGAGCATGACATTTAGGCCCCTGCTTCTCCAGTTTGTGTGCTTTAAATCAGTGGTGTGGACCACTGTGAATTGATTGCTATTGCCTTTTATGTACTTTAGCTGGCTACAGCGGCTCGAGACACTTTTAAATATCCCAACAGCTCCAGTATTGTTTGCTGACTCTTTCTAAGTGCTCTGCTCGGCATTTGGTTGTCTTGATCACATCAAAGTCCTGTTTCACTTGGAGGCAGCCAGAGGCTTTGGTTAAGGGCCTGTACAGGTGCTGCGGAAATAATCCAAGGCAATTCTAAAAGCTGTAATGTTTATTTTTCTGTACACACGGGCTGCTTATCACAACCACCTGGAAAATTACGCACGTGTAGTTGCCCCAGAATGGGGCTTTGTGACACTGCAAGAAAAATGTTTTTTTCATCTGATTCACTGGCAGTGAGTCTCCAGTAGGTAAAAGCATGTTTGGTTTAGAGTAGGAAGGCAGAAAGACAAGAGAGAGCTTTAAATTTAAATGGAAGCTTTGTTGGCATTAAAATTAACCTAAATTTCTGCTGCTGGTGGCCAGAAACCTGCTTCCTTGTCATGACCCCAGCTCCCACCATCAGCTTACGCTTGTCTGGAGTTATGTTGCGTGTGGGTTACAGCTGCGTGCGTTTGTGCCAGGGTCGTGTGTCAGTGCAACTCGGTATACTGACCACTGACATAGAAACACCCTCTCACGGGTGCAAAGCACTTGCTTTCTCCGCTGCTGACTCCTCAGCTCAGCCAAGGTGGTGGCACTGGCTCAGTGGAGACCCACAGGCCTCAGGGCGCAGGAGCGATGGAGAAGAGGAGGGTGTTGGGACGGGAAAGGCAGAGCTCACGGAGAGTGCCCGGGGCAGGGCGTACCTCTGGATGGGCACAGTACCCAAAGGGCCCAAGCGCGTGCCAGGCTGAGCTGCCAGGGTCTGCCCTCTCCAACTCTTTCACAATAACGTTACCTTGAACCCAAGGCAATAAATGAGGCTGAGACTGGGGTGAAGTGGCCTGTTCTGTGCCTGAGGCATCGTGTGGGGACACTGTCTCAGAAGCAGCGTAAGCAAGAAATCACGAGCCAGGAAAGCAAGAGCTCTTCCCTGTACCTTTGTTTCTTCTGAGGTACAGGTGATGTACTCTTCACCCCTACTGCATCACCTCTTGGTTCTGCTGAGAGGTACTTTGGGATGGCTGAAAGGGCACTGTAAAACCTGTCCTGCCCTTCACCTACTCGCTTTGCTGGAGCAGTGCAGCACTCAGTGCCTTTCCCTTCCTCCTCCACCTCAGCCTCCAGCCTTTTCTTGTGCAAACGTGTAGGGTTGGAAATGAGAGTAACTGAGTGACAGGAGCCAAATGGCCATTCCTGGGTGACCTGGAGCATGTATGCTGCAGCAGCTGATGCTGATAAGGACCGGGGAAGCTGTGGCCTGTGTAATTGTCCTTGTAATCCTGCAAGTGGTGTATGTGTGGGGATTTCCTCTCCCCACTACGTCCCTAGTCACAGTGTTAAAGAATTAATCTCTTTAAGGACACGTCCCACTGCCACTCAGAGATAGTTCAGCTAGATAGATGTCCAGGCTGAAAATCACTATACCAGGGAATGCCATGCAACACATTAATGCAACAAAATCACAGGTGTTTCTGGAAGTTATCCCAAAACCATTCAGATGTTGTAAGAGAGTGACTTTCCTGCAGGTGCTCCAAGCCCTCCCATAGTGACTGGTGAGCTCATAGTAAAGTTTCCTGCACCAGCACCCAGATTTGACTTTTTCTCTGCAGTGTAAACCTCTTACTCTGACTTGGCTCTGCTACCTCCTTTAATGTATTAATACAACTGGTTTAGCAGTCTCCTCCCCATGACCTATCACATCACTGTTATCTTCCTTATTAATCATATCTGACATTCAATTGGCATGTTTTGACAAGCTTATCAGCGAGATTTGTGTTCTCATTTGACCTCAGCCTGTCAGGGAGAGGAGGACAGGGAGTCCTTGAACAAGCCTCAGCTCTAATGATAAATATTGAACAGAAGAGTCATCTTTCTTTGCGACCTCTTGCCATGTTCTGTAAGAAATGATGACGGAACCTATTATTAGCCTGAGTGCCTGTGCCGAGTGCCACAGGACCCCCTGCCTTCCCTGGGTTCAGCAGGCATTGCCGGAAAACGCACAGTTCTACACCAAGTAGTACTTACATTGTCTGTTTTAATGCAAGGAATGACATGACTGTTCTTTCCCAGCTCTCTCTCCATCCTGACAGTTGGGTTGAGAAACGTACCCCCAGTCAGCGCCTGCCATCACTTTATGAACTCCAGCGCATGAGCTCCTCTGAAGTCCCCTCCCATCGTTCCCGTCAAGTCTCTCCAGCAAACGTGCAAGAGTGGGTTGCTACCTTAGGTTTCCAAAAGGATTCACAACACTGGATTTTTTTCTGTTTGTTTCAAAAAATGGCAAAACGTGGAGGATCTAAAGATTAATGGAGACTAATCTGCTATGAGACTAAGAGACTGCCCATCCTCAAACTGACACCTCCTAGACTGTGAATTCCTCAGGGCAGAGGGTCCCTATCTCTTTTGTGCTTTGTAAAGCAAGGCAGGCTTTTGTGGTGCTAGATACCTGCTGAGGGAAAGCAGGACACCTGGTCTCAAAGCGTTTAGCCAGGTAAGGCTTCCACAAATGCTTTTCAATTCCAAAAAAAATACTGAGCAAGGTCTTCAGGATGTAGACCATTAATTGTGATTCTCATAGCACATGTGGATCCTGAGATGGTTTGAACTAAAATCGTGTCAGGGCGGCGTCTCGTCCTGCTTGTGTTCCTGGTGGGGCTTAATGTCTGTAGCTCCCATGTGATTGCAACTTGCTGCACAGGAAGCAATTATGGATGAGGGCTGAGCTGCCCGGCTTCATGGCTGCCTTCCTGGATCTCGTTAGGCATCTGTGGACAATTGGATGGATGGAATGTGCTAACGAACATATTCCCCTGCACCCGGCTTGTCCTACTGCTTACATCAGTCACATGCTGGAGCCAGGGCAAATCAGGTGAGTCAGACAAAGGTCTAAAGTGGGATTGTCTCCAAGCAGCAAATGGTGAGGTACAGATGTACCTCACCTCTGCACAGAAGAACTTGGGGAGGAAGGGCTGGGATATAAGGAGTTTTCCTATAGCTGTCCTGTGCAAGGTTACTTTGCAAGGGAAGCTCCTGTAAAGCTGAGGCTATGTCTCCTTTGTTTTCTTAAATCACCATAAGACACTAGAGAAGATGCAAGACCAGGCAAAATTGTCCCTGGAAGGTGCCCTGGAAGGGGGAATCCAGTTGAACTAGCTGTGATGTGGTGTAGCCTACAAACCTAGCCCATGCACATGAGCTTGGTTTTGGTGTGGGGCACACCGTACCGGCTATACAACTCTCACACCGGGTGTCTGTACCAAGCAAGTTATCCCTTCCTTACTGCTAGGCTGTGCTGGAAGAGGTTCCCATTAATTTTTTTTCCCTCCCTCTGATGACACATTTTCTAAACCACAAAGCTGCTTTGATCTGGACAACATCAAGAGTCATGCTGTGCTGTGGGTTTTCCCTTTAAAACTCTTGGCAATTATGCACACTGGCAGCTATGCCTTCCCTGGGGGCCACTGCTCAGAGGTCCTCCAAATGGGACGGCTGCTTTTGTACAGCTCTGGACCTTTTTTCTTCCCGTGACCTTCACCCATAGAGGTTTTGCTTGTCCTTGAGTCTTGGCTGCCTTGGGCGGCTGCGGCTGGTAGCATACTTCAGTCCAAACCTTCCATGTATACAGGAACTTGACCTGACGTGAGCTTCACACTGCTGACTCCTTCCTCACGTTCCTCCTCTGCAGCCAGGCTGGCACACAGAGCTTTTGCAACATCGTGCTCCTGTTTCGTGACCCACATGGATCAGACACAATTGGACAGACCAGTCCATGATTCACTGAAAAGTTGCCTCTGATTTAGGGTTTAGGGCAGGAGAAAGGCTAGTTTCATCTTGCGTGCAATGATGCAGCATAGTGCTACCATGTGTGTCAAAGAAGTAACACTTGGAGGTCTGCGTATTTAAATGGAGACTTTGTCTTCAGCTGACCTGGGTTTAGTCACGTTGCTGACTGAAGGGCTGCTGCTTAGGGGTTTTGATTCCGGTATTTGGAGCAGATGGTGTATGAGACGTTGTGTGTTGGCTTCCTGCCTGTTTCTGCCTGCAGATGGGTGTAGTCCTGGAATATCATTTTGGTGGTGACCGTGAAGCACCAGCCTCATGAGGCACCAAACCATTGTGCCTGGCAGCCTGGCTGGGAAGGCTGTCCCTGCTGTCCAGCAAGGACTTTGGAGTGGCTTAAGACTGCAGAAATAATCTGTTCCAGGCTGCCCGTGGGACAGCATTGCAGGAGCCAAAACAGGTTTCAGGCACAGAAAACACAGCTTTTCATGGTTTTGTTCTTGATCTCACTGGAAAGGAGGGAAAGTTTTCAGCTGCTAGGTGCTTTGCAGGAATGTAATTGGTGTTTTCCATCCATTTTCCAATGGGCTGTCATCCATGCAAAAGCCATGTCCAGCCACCTCCACAACCAGGCTACGTGACAGCCGTCCCAGGGCTCCTGCTGGCAGGAGGCTGCCTGGGCAGCACCGGGTGCAGTGTGCCTCATCGCCTCTTCTGGGGGCACACCTGGGCCCTCTGTGCTTATCAGAGGGCTCTGTGCCAGGGAGCAGCTCCCCACTTGGGCGGGTAGTCAAGAAACCTGCCTGAATCCTTACCTTTATCGTAGGTCATCAAGTGTCAATCAAAGAACACTACAGCAAAGACTTCAGCTCACTCTGAGAGCATGCAGATGCTTCAAGTGTTGTTATCCTGCGGGACTTCCCACCTGTGCCTCTCCACGCATCACTTGCTCTTTGCTACAGCACTGCGTAGAGGCAAAGTGAGCAAGTTTTCTTTCTTTCTCCCACCCATCGAGTGCCTGCACACACTCCAAAACATGCTTCCCCCTTCCCATTTTTCTGATTTCTAAAAGGCTCCAGTTTCTCCAAGCTCAGTTGCTTTCCCAGCTCCTCCTCCCCCCTGCCTTTCTCTCCCAGCAAAGGGGCTGTGCTCCGCAATAAGTGTGAGCTATGCAAAACGCTTCGTCTCCCATCAGGTGTACCAGATATTACCGTCATTTCTGCCCAGCTCCTCTGCCAGTAATAAGGCTGTAAATAATGCATGAGCTGATGCTAGATGATGATCAAATATGCGCAGCTGTGAGTTATTATGTGGTATTGTGCTTTAAGGTTGGTGAAAAGAGCCACTTTACAGCTACTTAGGATTTTTGTATTCTCTTCCCAGGAACTTTCATCTGAATGTGCTCCCAAGATAACATCTTAATTAGTCACAGTCCTTTATTTCAGTTTCTACTTTGCTCGACTTTGTTGGTTAAACAGCCGAGGACTCCCTGGACCAGGGTCACAGCAAAGCCAGTGGGAGGTGGGTGATAATGGCCGTGGAGATTTTTCACCGCAGGAGTGCAAGCAGAAAGGTTTCAGGTAAAAGGGGAGGATTGTTCCCGTCTCTTTGTCTCTGCCCTGTCTCAGAAGTGCCCTGAATAATACAGCCTAAACCATCCCCGTCTTGAATCCTGTGGACACCTCCCTCCTTTGACTGCAGAATGGAGGAAGTTCACCCCAGGCAGGATGTCAGCACTGGGGAAATGAAGCAGCTATTTACCTCTCCTGAACATTTTGGCTGTGCCTTATTTTCAAGTTTTCACATTATGTGAAATGACAGGCCAATCAGGCACAACACAAAGCAAACCGTCTCCGAAGTTATCAAAATTGCCACTTTTGGACGCTTTTGTGTTCAGCTATTACAAGTACGCCTTTCTAAATCTTTCCCTGCCTTTGTTGCCGTCGCTGCTTGCTCTCTGGGACACATCAAAAGGCTTGCCATGCTTTTTCCTCCTGTGCAAAAGGCACCTGTGCCTCTCGCTGCCGCACGCTGATCTGTCTCCAGCACACTTGACACGCCGGTCAAATGCTTTTTTTGCTATTTCTGAGCTTGTGCATCACCAACCAACTTACAAGTGTGTGCGCTCTTTTCACAGCCCGGGGCGGGGGGCAGGCAGCGTGGTGAGGCCAAAAACCTCAATGAGCTCCGGTCAGGAAGGCTTTGCTTTGCAAATCCTCTCACCGGGGACGACTCAACCCCAAGGTAGGCAAGTGCTTAAGTGGAGGGGCACTGTCATGAAATCTCCATCCTTCCCAGGTTGGAAACTGCAGGCAGCCAGAGTGAGTGTCAGAGGATCAAAGACAGGGGAGATGCCAAGTTCCCAGGCTGTTTTAAGATTATAAAGAATGTTTTAAGGTTATAAATAAGGTATTTTGGGAACAGAAGAGGCTGAAAGGCCCGTCCTTCTTCTGTCTGGTTCCTGTTCTCCTCAGAATTGGGACGGCATATGGGGCTCAAAGCAGAGGTCCTTGACGGATGGCACTGCTTCTCGGGTTGGAGCAGAGGTTGGGGCTGGCCGTGGGGCCGGGAACCAGGACTTGAACTGGCCTCCAAGGTGGAGCTTGGGCACAGCCCTTGTCTCACTCACGGCCCATCACAGTGTGCCCATGCCTCGGTGAAGGCATGGTGGGTGATGGTGTGAGGAGGCTATTGTAATGCACAAAATTAAGCTGAGGAGGTTCAACATTTACTTTAGCTTTTTGGGGTATGTCACTTTGCAGTTTCTAACGATTTTTCATCTCATCTTCTTGTACATGGAATATGATTTCTGTCCCCCACTAAAGTTGCTGCTTTGTTCCTAGCGGTAGCTCCAAGATGTTGTTCTCTCCGGAGTCATAACTAACTGCAGTGTTTTCTTTTAAGTTAGCCTTCCTTTAGGTGGACCGAGTTGTTGGTACTCACGTTATGCTGTTTCTTGATGGAGCATCAAGTGCAGGCTAACACAGGCACTGACTCGGGGCCCAGAAGGGACAGTGTCCCCGGTGGAGAGCAGGAGGGAAGCAGCCCAGCAGCGCTTCCCTCCCCAAACAAGGGCACCATCTTTTCCCAGTGTGAGGGCAGGGGTGGGCAGAAGGGACCTGCATGTCTCTCATGGTGGCCCTCACAAGGGGTAGAGGCTTCTGGCCTGGCCATCTGCACCCAGGCTGCCTCTCATCGCTTTGGAGGGCACTGCCTGGGGAAAAAAAGAGTCAAAATCAAGACCAATAAAAGAAAAACAGTTGGAAAGATTATGACTTGTCATTGCCCAGAGCCCAGGCAGGAGCAGAGCACGCCAGTGAGCAGAGCTCTGACAGGCCCTGGGGGAGGTAAAATGAGAAGCCCCGCAGCTTGGGGAGCCTGGAAATGCCCCTGTGGCTCAGAGCCGGGCACACGCCACAGGAGAGAGATTTCAGAAAGACATGAGAACTACAGGGAGTGCTGCTGGCTGTTCGTTTGGCCTATTTTCTTCTGTGTCCCTTAGGGGACACCCTGTTAGGCCATCTCAGCAGTAAGAGGCATTACCTGGATCCTATTTATCTGTGGTCATTAAAGAGCTCTTTTTAACTTTGCTGAGAAAAACAGTGGTCTATCCAGCACCCCGCAGTTACATTGCATTTAGTGACATACTTCTTTTGGCCGATGGATTGTCAAAGGTGTTTAAAATCATTAAACACCCAGCATTCCCACAGCTTTCCTGGGTAATGTGCACCAGATTATTGAATTGTGAATATTTGGAAATCCTGGCGGGGATCCTTTCTAGGTTTCCTCCGCTCCGCAGTGCTGCGGTAAGCGTTCCCAGCCGCACCCGTGGACACGGTCACATCCCTCCCCTGTTCACTGACATATGGAATGAATAGCTAACAGTTTTATTGACATTTCTATACAGGGTGCAACTGTCATAACAAAAAGATACGCAGGCATCCAATTTAGCTGCAAATTTACCTCTGTCATACAGATCCTAGACCTGCAATTATGAAATGTGCTGCCATAACAAATACCAGATTTTTTCCGTATGGATACTAAGAACTTCGAGTATTCCCACAGACTTCTCTGTTATCCTTTTCAGATCTCTCTTTTCTGTTATAGCACATTTTCAATCTAAAGTGATATAACCAATCAGTAGTAAAGCACTCAGATGGCTTCTGCATCAATGCTCAGGAAAACACTATCAAAATTGGGGAATAAGTGAGGGGAGCAGAAAGAGGCATCGTTTAATGATATCTACTAGTATTTGCAAAATCAGAAGATGAAGCAACATCATCTACATCTGGAAGAGAAAAGGAAATAGTTGTAGTTCCATTTTCAAATTCTAAAGCTTATGAAGTGACAAATGGTGTTTATCCTATCTGGAAAAAATGTTATTCTTAATTGTAATACTGTCACTGCTGCCAGCTCTCACAGCTTCAGTGTGTGGCTCATGACAAATGGTGTCTTTTCAAGCCCTGTTTTGATTATATAGGAATCTCAACAATGCTTTTTCTTTAAACCTGACGGTATATCTCAGAACAAAACCTGAATGTTGAAACAGTGGAAGACAGAGAATTCACTGTATATTGACTTTAAAAAGAATCTCACAATTTTTAAGGAAATGTAATAATTTCTTGTTATTTTTTAGTTTTCCAAGTTAGTAATACCGTAATCCAGAACAGGAAGGCACAATATATACATGTACACATACATACATGTCAATTCATATGTCACTGCAGTGTCTCTGTACAGATAATATCCTTTGGTTTTGCATTTATCATATTTATACATGCAAGCCTTGTATTTTTACATATCTATTGGACCCTTACATGTATAGAAGGTGCAGGAATATGTAATTGTACTTCTGTTTGTTCACCTGGTCACATTTCCTGGATTAGTCTGGGAAGACGGATGCCATAATACCCTGAAGAGTATTCATACCATAAGATCATGAGGAGGAACTTTCTGGGAGACATCTATTAATGTGGTTAAAAAAGCCAAAAAAGAGCCTGAAAAAAACAGTTTTTATATATCATCAGACACTAGATTTTCACATCAGGATACAAAGAAACTAGAAAATATATGGTAAAATATAGGATACAGAGAAACTAGAAAATATATATAGTAAAATATATTTTAGCATATATGTTTTCACTGGACATCAGAGAGAATTAAAAAGAGGAACTGCCCATCTCATAGTTTCCTGGAAGTGCTGGGCACTCATTCATGTGTGGAGCAGCAATGTTTAGGTACTGAGCCACCAAAGCCCTGACTGTCACTGTGCATCACTTCTCAGAAACAAGGGGATGATGCATGGGCAGGAGAGGACCATCCCCCGGACAGCAACAGCCAGCTTTGCCCTGTCACGGTCGGTTTGAGGGAATGCTGTTGGAGGATGCAGGAATGTCTGACTGTGGGGTTTTGACTTGAAATAAACCTCAGTCCAGTCTGAATAAACATTTTAATGCTTAGCCACAGAAAGACGTTGTCAAGACGATGGTTTCACACACTGGAATTAGAATATTTCTTGTAAATATTAGCCTAACTTCGTTCCTTTGAATGTGGAGGAGTCTCGCCACAGAGGAACGCAGGGTTTATGGTTGTGCTGGCGATTTTCCTGTGACAAACAGAAAGTGCAGAAAAGGCAACAAACCCGGGAAGATAAAGCCAGACAGAGAGGAGATGAGCTATGGGAGCAGCCAGGGGAGTGGGACAGAGGACAGACTGTTTCTGTCACCTGAGCCCCCTGCTAGCTGCTCCTTCAGAGGAGTGACGGGTATCCGCAGGTGCTGAGGTTTGTCCGTGGACACCTTTGTAAGAGTATAACCCCTGGGGTGCTTTTGACAGGCTGGCTGCTTTTTGCCCTTTGTTTTCTCCCTGCCACGCTGGGAGCCCATTCTGCCAGTGTGCCGGGCGTCCTCAACTCCTTCTGCCACTGGCTGTAGCTGGGGGTGTCCTGTCATTGGTGGGAGGTAGAGGGTGCATCCTTGGACCCCCCGAGATAAACAGCTCCATTACTACAGCTCCAAGCTGAGGCTTTGGATGCTTCCTCACCTTGGAAGGTCACTGCTGAGATGGAGCTCATTTCCACTTATGAAGAGCTTTGAGATCCTTGTTTGCACCATGCCATGGAAGCACAACACCTTATAGCTAACGGTGCCCTGAATGGAAAATTCAGAAGCAGCCTGGCTGGAGGAAGCTTTTGGAGTGACTGTGAAGGGGTCCCTCAAACACACTGTCCAGTGCTCAGCGTCAGGCAGCACGTGAGCGAGCACTCGGCTACTCACCCTCTGTGCACTGGAGACTGCTAGTGCAGGTATTCATTTGGCTATCCCTCACCTTCTTGGGTCAGAAGGAGACAAATTATCAAGCTGACAGATGATTTAAACTGCCTGGTCTCAGCCAGCTCATTGCGACAGGAGGACATTCGAGAGCGGTCTCACCAGCAGCTCAGCACATTGAAGGGACAGCATCCTCCACCAGAAATGAGCAGCAGGAACCGTTAATTGGTTTAAGGATGGCAGGCATACCACATCCTTTCTAGAAACAGCCACAGGATAGGTAGAGGCTGGGGCAGCTAGTTCCCTTCTGGGATTTCAAGCAAAGGCTTGGTGGTGGCTGTGTTTACTAGGCAGCTGCTTACTATGAACTAGACAACACCAGTTTTGCAAAGACCATACAGCTACTGTCAAAGTGCGAGGGTGCTGGGACGCTGCTGATGTGTCGGATTCAGACCAACACCCTTCATGGCATTGCCAGTCCCTCAATCTGCACAAAAAATGCCATGTATCCCCCTGTCAAGCCAACTAGCTCTTGATAGTCCTCTTTCCTGCCCATGTTGGCAAGTGTGGGAGGTGTAGAAGGGCAAATGGCACAACTAGTCAGAAGGGGCATGAAAGGAAGGCTCTACAAAGCAGCAACGTAAGGGCAAGGCATGGCCCTACTGCCAGAGGCACTGTGCTCCCAGCCCCTGCCCAAGAAGAGTAGCTCCTTTTCTCCACACATTCGGGATAACACAGTGGAAGAAGCTGAGGCCATGGTCCCATAATGTCTCTGGGTACAGATTTGTCCCTGCTCAGCCCTGGGCCTTTGTTCTGGAGTGATGTCTTCCCATGTACACATACATGGATCTGCAGCATGTGGAAAAAAGGCAGGTCTAAGGACAGAATAGGTGTAAGAGCTTGGGATGTACCTCAGGTTCCCAGCAGAGCCCATCCGTATCTAGAGCAGTTCATAGAAATCGGTAGATTCCCTTCGGATTTACACCAGAACAGGAAAGCAGAAGCTCCTGAGAAGTTCATGTTCCCAGAAGAGCTATGTACTTTAGTACAAAGCACACCCACCCATTTCTCTGTCCTCTTTCTTTAGGATGACTCACAGATTTCTGTTTGCATTTGCCTTCGATCACTCCAGTGAGTCTGCTGTGATTCAGCCGTTCTCATTTTGAACTCTCTCAGGGCATTCAGTCAATCCCAGCTTACCAAGGTTGGAAACTAATGAAAACAACATGATACAATTTCCAGAGATGCTTGATACACTTGATACTCAGCCACCTTTCTTTGCTGAATTGTCATGCAGCTTCTCTGGAGGAATGTGATTAACGCTTGGTGGGACAGCAGGTATGAGGATGTTTGCCACCATCTCCAGTGAATAGTTCACATTCCAACCAAGTGTTTTTTACCACGTGTTATGAAGAAAATATGACATATTACACAGCCATAGAAAAAGTTGGGAACATTATTTTACTGGGGCAGATGGCATAGGGCTGTCACTGTTGGCCGAGAGAGTCATGACTTTCTGCTAAAAAGAGGATGTCCTGTCTGAAACAGGAAGATGCAAAATTAGGAAAGGTAAAAGGCTCAGCATCTCCAAAGATGCTCAGTATGTGAACCAGATGTGGCAGAAGATCTGCTTAGACCTGGAAAGTTGAGAGAGTGTCATGTCTGAGAGTTCAAGTCCAAGCTTGAAAGGAGAAACAGATATGAAGGGGGTCCTGAGAAGAACAGTTGACAGGGAGAACCAGGGAAATGCGTCTACAAATCATCCTTGCTTTTTGCAGTAAACAGCATAAAGAGATACTTGAGCTGGGCAACAAGCTGCTTTAAATGGGAAGAGATGAAGGGAAAAGAAAAAAAAAAACAGGTTTTGTTGATTAGAAAGTTCCACTGCATTTACCAAAGGGCTGAAGAAAGTATGGGATGAGGAAAGATGTGTTTAGGGGAAAGCTGCCAACTGAGCTGTGATGTTATTATAAAAAAACTATTTTGGGGCTTGCGCAAGTATTGGGAAGCAGTTTTTAAAAATTCCAGGGAAAAGGGAAACCAAAGCAGCAAGATCTACTAAAATCTCTTTTCTGTCTGCTTTTGTGAGCAATAACAAGTCAAGTTACCAACGAAGATTATTTGTGTTCAAGATTCAGCATGGTACCTTTTATTTCCAGTGAGAGAATTTCCAGTGCACATCTGTGAACCATCTAAGAAGTCCAACAGCAAAAACAGGAAAGATGAATGATGACATTCACCAGTAAAACAAAACGAGGCAAAAAAATCCAGAGACAACCAAAAAAATCCTGTTTGGAAGGAAACTCAAAACAAAGGGGGTTTCCCCCGCCTTTTTTTAATATACTTTGAAGAGCATAAAGGGCACGCATATAATTTCTTGTCCTTTGGGACAAAACTGCAAACCACATAATGGCAAAAGACACTCAAAAATAGTTGGCCAGAAGACTAGAGCAAATGCCTGGCTCTAATGGAAATGCCTCAGCCCTGTTGCTGATCCCAGGGCCTCTGCTTCTTCTCAAGGAGAAGCTCCAGCACTACTGCACACCCACGGATGGGATCAGTCCTTGGCTCAAGAATGGTAGAGCAAAAACTTGACTTCCTGCAGAACAGAGGACGTTCCTTAGCCATCTGCAGAGTCTCCTGGGCACAGGGTGTGATGAGATCACAGGAACAATCCTGGTCCCTGTGACAACAAGTTCCTCTGGGGGACTACCTACACCATCAACAAAGCCTTTGGTTTCCTGGAAACAATTGCTTTTCTTTTTAGGGAGTTATCCCCTCACTGCCAGGAGACCAGATTTCGCACCCACTGCTGTTCTTTGAAAAATAAATTCACAAAAAAGTCTTGGTCATGCCCCAGCCATCTCCTCTCTAATGTGAGCAACTCTGGCTTTCCAGTCTTTCCTCGTAAGGAAACTGATCCCCATGGCCCTTTTGGTTGCCCTTCTCCAACCACCTGTATCCTTCTTCATATGCAGAGACCAGAACCCCACACGCTGCTCCAGATGTGGGTGCACCAAGCTGGAGCAGCAAAATGGTGCTCTCTGTCTTCTTCTCAGTAGCCTCACTGAGGACAGCCACCGTTTTCCTGGCTTTCTGGCTGCCACGGCACACCGAGCCGAGGTTTTCAGGGAACTGTCAATGGTGACTCCAAGAACTTTTTCTTGAGTGGCGGCTGCCAGTTGTTGAGTTCAGCACCATGTAAACATGGTTCAAATTATTCTACCCAAGACATCATAGAATAGAATCATAGAATCATAGGATGTGTTGGGCTGGAAGGGACCTTAAAAGGTCATCTAGTCCAACCCCCCTGCAGTAAGCAGGGACATCTTCAACTAGATCAGGTTGCTCAGAGCCTCATCAAGCCTGGCCTTGAATGTCTCCAGGGATGGGGCCTCCACCACCTCTCTGGGCAGCCTGTTCCAGTGCCTCACCACCCTCACAGTAAAGAACTTCCTAATGTCTAATCTAAACCTACCCTGCACTAGTTTAAAACCATTGCCCCTCGTCCTGTCGCTACAAGCCCTTGCAAACAGCCCCTCCCCAGCTTTCCTGTAGGCCCCCTTCAGGTACTGGAAGGCTGCTATAAGGTCTCCCTTCAGCCTTCTCTTCTGCAGGCTGAACAACCCCAACTCTCTCAGCCTGTCTTCATAGGAGAGGTGCTCCAGCCCTCGGATAATCTTCATGGCCCTTCTCTGGACCTGCTCCAACAGGTCCGTGTCCTTCTTGTGCTGAGGGCTCCAGAGCTGGACGCAGTACTCCAGGTGGGGTCTCATGAGAGCAGAGTAGAGGGGGAGAATCACCTCTCTGGATCTGCTGGCCATGGTTCTTTTGATGTAGCCCAGGATGCGACTGGCCTTCTGGGCTGCAAGCACACATTGTTGGTCATGTCCAGCTTTTCATCCACCAGTACCCCCAAGTCCATCATCTTACCTTTTTGTACACCAAAGCTCATGTGCCACCTTTCTGTCCACTCACTTGGTTTTGCTAAGTCCTCCTGAAGTTCTTCACCAACAGCTCAGCATTTCAGCAGAAAAATGAGCTTCCTATTGACTGCAAACCTGGGCATGCCACAACACACACCTTTACTCCAGGCTGCTGGAAAAGATGTTGAATAATTCCAGACCCAGAACTGATTCCTAGGCGTTCTGTTGATGCTTTTTTTCCATCCTAAAAAGTCACTGTTGAGCCCTAACCTTTTCTTTCCACCTTCAAATCACAAAATAACCTTTTCTACAGTCCATGGTCACTTAGTATCTTCATAGTCTTTGTTGAGAAACTGTCAAAGGCTTTCTGAAAATCCAAATATGTTTTTTCCAATTTAGATACCTACTTGTTACCCCCTCCACGGATTTCCAGCACACTGTTGAGGCAGGATTGTCCCTTACAGAATTTGTGTTGACTGCTCCCCTTGACATCACATTTCCCCATGTGTGCAGTGATCCTATGGCTCTGCTGTCATAGGAGGGCTGGAATTCAGACTCACCAGTCTGTTGTTCCCCAAGACCCCTCTAAGTGGGCGCTACACTGGCAACTCTGCCCTCCTCTGGCATAGAGGACATTTGCAATGACAGTTTACACACCTTGGCCAACAGTTCTGCAGCTTCGTACATGAACTATCATGTAAATGGTGTCTGGTCCTGCTGGTTTACTGACCTCCAGCTTATCCGTTTGGTCTGGTATGTCTGTGAATTCAATTGAGATTGCTCTAGCTCTTTTGATGAATTGCTATCAAGAATATGTTGGGTTTGGGGCATTCCCTTATGTCTTCAGCAGGAAAGACTGGTACATAAAACTCACAGAGCATTTCTGCTGTTTCCTTGTCTTCCCTGAGTGCCCTTTTACATATTTGTCATTAAACTAGTTGGCTTCCTGCCTCTGCTGTATAAAGAACTATTTACTATGAGTCTTTGCAAGGCTCAACTCACATTCTTTTTTAGCCCTTTGAATTTCTGGTATATGGTTGACTTGCCATATTTTATGGGCTTTCCTGTTCTCCTAATTTGGGTGAGCTTCCCATTTTTTAAACATTAACTTCTTGCCTGCGATAGCATCCTTAATGTTGCTATTGAGCTGTGAAATGGCCTTTTTGGACCACACCATTGTTTTCTTCTCAAATTGTGGCATAAATTTTACCTGGAATTTTAATTTAGTATTTTTTTAACAGCATCAAGGCTGTTGGTTCCCTTCTTGCTTTTTGGACTGCTCTTTTTAAGGTTTTATTTATTTATTTATTTATTTTTTCTTTAAATCTCATTTTGATATACCTCTCTTGAAACTGAATATCCATGCATTGAATATGCTTGGGTTGTTCTCTCCCATTGCAGCACTGACATAACTATACTGTGATTATTATCACAGACCTGCTCTCCCATTAACATCTGAAGTAGGTTCTGTGTGCCACCCCACACCCAGAATAGCATCTTTTTGTGGGTTCAATGGCTATTTTTTTTAAGAAATAATTATTTATTGCGTCTCTGCATTTTATGTTGACGAGGCATTGATCCAAATGTGGGTAACTGAAATTCCTTCCTCCTATAACCTGTCCTAAACATATAGCTTCTTCAGTCTCACTTAGCAGTTCACATAATCACAGAAGAGTTGAGGTTGGAAGGCACTTCTTGAGATCCACTCATCAACCCACTCCTGTTCAAAGGAGAGTCAGTCACAGCAGGTTGCTAAGGGACATATTCAGTTGGGTTTTGAGTACCTCCAAGGATGAAGGCTTCACAACCTGTCTGGCAAACTGTTCCAGTGTTGTACTATCTGCACAGTAAGACATTTTTTTCTTATGTTTAATTGGAATTTCCTGTATTTCAGTTTGCACCCATTGTCTCTTGTCCTTTTACTGAACATCACTGAGAAGAGTCTGGATCCATCTTCTTTTCTTTGGCTTGCTCAGAAAGCATTCAGGTAAGAGAAAGGGTTAGCAATGTGCTAATTGAATCATAGAATCACAGAATAGTTTGTGTTGGAAGGGACCTTTAAAGGTCATCTAGTCCAACCTCCCCTGCAATGAGCAGGGACATCTTCAACTAGATCAGGTTGCTCAGAGCCCTGTCCAACCTGACCTTGAATGTTTCCAGGGATGGGGCATCTACCACCTCTCTGGACAACCTGTTGCAGTGTTTCACCACCCGCCTTGTAAAAATCCTTTTGCTTGTATCTAGTCTAAATCTTCCCTCTTTTAGTTTAAAACCATTACCCCTTGTCTTATTACAACAGGCCTTACTAAAATGTCTGTCCCCATCATTCTTATAAGCCCCCTTTAAGTAATTACAGTGATGGTTCTCTCGGAGAGCTCAGCACAGCCTGCTCAGGTTTTTAATTCATGACAGTCCCTTTCATTGTAAGGATCCAGGTAAGGATCCCCTCTGTTTAGTACACACTGGACTGCGTTTGGAGTACTGGGTCCAGTGAGGGGCTCCTAGTGAAAGAAAGGCATTGACAAACTGGAGAGAGTCCAGTGGAGGGTCACCAAGATGGTCAGAGTGCTGCAGCACATGGTGCAGGAGGAGGGACTGAGAGGACTGGATTTGTTTAACCCTGGTGAAGAGAAGGCTGAGGGAGGGTCTTATTGCTGCTTACATCTACCTAACAGGGAGTTCCAGCAAAGACTGAGTTACATGCTTCTTGGAAGTGCATAGCAAAAGCACAGTAGACATTGTTACAAGTTGCAAGAGAAATTCCATCTGGGCATAAGGAAAAAAATTTCACTGGAGAACTTAACAAATGGGACAGATTGCCCAGAAAGGTGGCGGAATCTCCAATACTTGGAGATACTTAAAACCTGACTGAACTAGGCCCTAAGAAAGAAGTAACTCGAAATTAGTCATGCTTCGAGCAGTAATTCTTCTTCCACCCTTAGCTTTTGGCATACCTTTCCCTGAAAACTCCCCTATAACTTAGGCAAGGTAATTGCCTTCTCTGGGCATATGCATTTGCGAGTGCCAGGCTTCATTACCAGTCAGTGCAGAGAGTGCATTTAATGATGCAGCTCTCTGGTAACAGAACAAGTTTGGCACCTTGTAGTGCCTCACAGTGCCGGGAAACATACAGCTCAGTGCCCTCCAGGGCAGCGACAGCAAGTCCAAGAGGAATAACTCTTCCACTGCAAGACAAGATGGAAAAGGCTCCAGAACAAACGTGAAGACATTGCTCCTTTGCAGGCAAACTAATCCCTGCTTTTCCATCTTTTCGTGTAATCCGCCCACCACAGAAAGTTGCTAGCTAGGACTTGGAAAGTAAAATGTGCATTAAATGAATGGGTTTGGCAGAGGGAACATCTGTTTGTGAGTAACTTCTTGTTCTCTACATATGATAATGGTTATGGATTAGTGTACAGAATACTGAACTTGTTTGCAGCTCCTAGGAACTGTATGTTTTGAATCATTAATAAGGAGTGTTTTTAAATGCAGAATTTCCATCAATATGAGCGTTGCTGTTTTTCCCCCTCTCTAAATAGGTGCAATTCAGTTTGCAAATTAAATATCGGAGAGATTCACTTAATGTCGCTCTTTCAGCAGCCGCAGAGATCAACATTTTTATTATCACAATCTGTTGATATTCATGACAGTTACCAGGCGAAAATAGAACTATTTTCACATGATCCCTAAAAGATATTCCAGGTTTAATCTGACATGACACCAAAGGAAGTAGGAAATATTTACTGGGAGGGGGTGGGTCTGCTTGTTTAAAATAATCCTGGGACACAAAGAACCTAAATTGAAATTATCCCTAGCTCAGAATATATATATTTACACTTCTTTCTCAGCAGGGTAGTCTGTTCTAAGAGAAATGGGGTGACAGAAGATGAATGAAGAGGACTCTACATCTAATGCTCTGCCTTAAAAAGTTTTACATGACCTAATTCTCACCTTCTCAGGCCAGGTGCTTCCTTCTCTCCTTGCTTTTCACTGTGCTCTTTAGGCAGCCCATTCTACTGTGGGGATATTGCCTTTTAAAGCAATAAAAATAACTTTTTAGTAGAAGTACGTATGTGTAAATCCCAGCTAATCATTCCACTGACTTAAGCTCTGGCTAGTATTAAGTGCAGATTTGTAGAGCTGTGGATTTGCTGAGCTCCCTACACACAGCACATGGCATTTGCCTGTTTCTCCCTGTCATCTTCATGCGAAGTTGCCCTTGCCTTGGTGCTTATTGTCTCTAGGTTGCAACGGGAGCCCCCCGAATGCCGCCACTCCTGTGTGCGACTGGGAAGTCTGCATTCCAGCTCCCCGTCTGAAGCCCGTCAGAGCTGGGAGCGGGAATAGTCCGTGACATATTCCAGTAGGAATGCCTTTTTAAAAGAGTTTTTTTGGCAACGCTCCAAGCACAGCAAGTGCGGGACGGGGATCTGATTTCACCTCTAATGCAAGAAATAGTCATGTGAAAACTTCTCTTCCACAGCAGAGATTGCAACGTCAGTTAAAAGTTGTAATTAGTTTTTCTGGTGTTATCTGATTTTGATAAGCGTACGCATGCACCACACCCACACATAACCACACTCAGGCCCTCTCATAGCTAAACTAACCTGAAGGGAATCGCTAGTGTGTGTTTTTTTTCATCTGTGCCAGAAATGATACTCAAAATTACTTGGGGATGGCTGGACAAGTTTATCAGATAAGACAAGGCAAGAAGAAAAAAATAATTAAAATCACTAGAAAATTCACATGACTGTATTTTGGATTCCTTTTTTACTACTCTCTCCAGTGCAGAATTTGAGGGAGAAGACTCTAGCTGTGATGTGCCGCGGTCTCTGAAGACGTGAGCCTAGGACCACTGCCCAGCGGGATGACCTCTCCAAGACAACCTTTAAGCCAGCTTCCCGTGAGACAACATTTTTCACAAAACAACTACCCCATCTCTACTCACCAGTTCGCAAGAAAGACATACCAAAAATAAGGCTAGGAAATAATATTCACCTCTACTAGCTACTAAAAATCAGCAGATCAGCAGAGACGTTTGCTCCACATCATCCTGCAACATTTCACACCTCCTACACTAATCCCGCTAATCCCTCACAGTCCTCAAGTGCTCCCTACCTGTCACCATCTTCCCAAGTATAACACCCTCTGTGGTCCATGGGTGTCATTACTTTCATCTATTAAAATTATTTTATTGAAAGTAAACTGATCTCAAAGCGATCATTCCCAACCAGTACCATGAAAATTTGCAGCTTCTGTCTCAGACCTATCAAAAAAACTTGGTTGCCCGAAGATTTACGTATAGTTTTGAGTGTGTGGTTTCATGAAAAATTAGATCTACAATCCTTTCCTTGTCTGTGTCCTTAGACCTTCAGAGCTATTACAACGCTAAGTAACATCAGGGGCTGGATGTAGCCACTTCCCATTGTTACAGAAAGGCTTAGGCTCCCTTCTGGAATGAAATCACTCAAACAACGAAGATTTTGCTTCATAAAAAAGGCAGAGCGGCTCCTTTGCTATCTCTGGTGGTTTGTGTGATGTGAAAGACATGCAGACACAGCAGAGAAAAAAAGATAGCAACTAAGTGCAGACAAACATAGAAGTCTTCGTAGCAGGAAAAATCCCCTCACCCTACCACAGACTTTTGGCTGAAAGATAATGTCTTTGTTCCCAGCTCCAAGATGCTGTCACTCCTATTTGATTTTTTTCTGCTCTAAAAGAAACAGACTTTTGCACATGCTTTGTAAATGAAAGGGGTTGCATTAAAAAAACCCCTGTTTATTGTTATTTTTTCTTCTTAACAGAAACTGCCTGCAGGGTCCCTCCTTTCAGCCAACAGCTTGTCAGACAGCAGCAATAGTCCACTGAAGGAGTCTGATGTGTTACCTTCATCATTATTAGCCATTATTCATCCAAACGAAGGAGAAGCAAGTTGTACTGGGTGGATGCTGGAGCATCTGAGCAGAGGCTGTCTGTATTGGAACTGATCAGATATTTGAGCTTTGATAAATTTGCAGGTCCAAGGCACTGTCAAAGGGTCCTGATATAGGATACAGCCTGTGGTGGTTAGAAGCCCGAGAGGACCTCTTAAAAAGATTAAATCTGCCTTCACCTCTAGGGAGATTTGCACAGTAAGAAAAATCACACACTTAAAAACATACCAACATATCTTCCCAAAACAAGACCACATATCAAAGTGTTATAATCCAGTCATGAATATTTTAAAAAGCTCAGGAAGATTTCCAACCAAAAGCTCGAGAAGAATAATCCCTCCAACTGAGCCTCAAATTGTTATATAGGTATATCTACCTGCAGGTACAAAATGTAAAAGAACATCATAGGGTTGTTTTGCAAAGGAGAAATTCTGAAACTTCAAAAGTTAAACACCTTTAATAACACCACCTTCTCCAATGCTGAATACTGGATAATCTAGAAACTCAAATATCTCAAACTCTGGCTTGCTCCTCACTGTATCACATCAATTTGTTCCCTGGCGAAGACCCCGGGGTTACAGAGGCATGAAACAAGGCCACAGGAGAGAATAACTGTGTCTAACAGCAGCCCCTGGTGACAACTACCCCGGTGGCACAGCTGACTGTTAAAATGTAAGGTGCCGTGGCAGTTGGGTGCCTCACCCTGTCCCCTGGCTCCGAGCTGTAAGAAATTCTTGTTATTTAACTGTGGTTATGAGATTTCTTATGTCCACTGCCACAGGCTTATCAGAAATACTGCTCTTATCACCATGAGGCAAAACTATTTAAGGCTAATAGCTTAACAACTAACACCCCCTGCCAAATTGTGCATAACCTCTCACACACAACGTCTCTCAAAACTTGAAGATTTATTAAAAGTGAAAGAAGAAATGAAAACACTGGGGTGACAGAAAGCAAACGAAACCCCTTTGACTTGGTCACCCCTCTGAAGGCATCGGGCAGCGCATTTTCTGTAGCCCGGCACGGCAGGCAGATCTGGAGCAGGCTTCTCTTGCGACCGGGCACTGTACGCTGAGAGCATAAACACAAGATAAGAACCGCTCCAAAACCAGGCAGTGGCGTCACTGCGTGCTGCCGGCATCTTTCCCTTTCAGCAGGCAGCGGAGAGCAGAGGGACAAGGGATGGGAGCCCGCTGGTGAGCCGGGCAGAGTGGCCAGGACGGGGTCGTGTCAAACTCGTGAAGACAAAAGGCTTTCCTGTACATGAAGTGCATTTTAAAAGCTCCCTCTCATGGCCTGAGAGTACACAGGCTCGGTAAACAGGATTTGCTAAAGCTATTTAAAAACTTTCCCTGCCTGATTTGAGCACAGTGGCCCTGTTCAGGAAAGCGATGTTTTTCTCCAGAGTTACATCCTGGCTTTGGATGTTGTGAAGCTTTTTCTGAGCAAACCTTTGTCAGGGGTCTGGCAGGGCCGTCCGCCCCCTCAGCACTGTGGGAGGGTGCGGGGTGGGCTGCAGGGGAGGGCTGCAGGGGAGGGCTGCAGGGGTGGGCTGNGGGTGGGCTGCAGGGGTGGGCTGCAGGGCCAATGCAAAGGGCTCGGCAGGAGCCAGAGAACCGGGGAGGGGAGTGGGATCCGGGGGTCAAAGCAAGGATCCAGGATCTGTGCTTGAGCAGAACCAGAATCAAGACAGCAAACATGTAACAAAAGGTTTCCTGGGATTCCCAGGGCAGCTGTGGGAAGCCAAGTGCTCTTTAGGTTCCTCAGGAACTCCAAAATGTGCCTGTGATGGCAAAGGGCAGCTTTAAGCCTCCTCGGGACTCACCCAAGTTATGTGCTACAAGTTACGATGGTCAATTTTTGACCATCAAATCCATCCAGCATAACCTTCCCTGTATTCATCAAGCAATTGGGAACTGGATAAAAAGTCTTCATAACATTCAAGACAGCACAGTATAACCCCAATAGCTAACACACAGCACGGCAGCATGGATTTTGCTGTTCCAGATGTTCTCCCCAAATGCCCTGTATCACCAGCAGCATAAAAACAACTTCCTCCTGGTTCTTATTTTGCTATCACTGTTACCCACAGTACAACTGTGCCCACATCTGGATGGCTGGGGATAAGTATTACTCTATTGCAGTAGTGCCCAGGGGCCAGGAACCTGCTGTGGTAGGCACTGGTCAGCCAGGCAGAGGCAATACCCACCCAGAAGAGCTCATGACTGCAATGGAAGATTAAAATGGAAAGCTAAAATATCGAATTTTCAGCAGTCTGTATTCAACTGAAGGAGAGGCAATAAGAATCACAACAGCCAGTTTTTCCCCCATGTTCAGCTCCTCAGACTTGGCCGACAGGACACTACTATGCAGATGGGAGCACTTTCCAGTTGTAACTAACCACCTCTGGCAAAAGGGGTGGTGAAGAAGCAGACAACAAAGATTTGATGTGATATTTAGGACAGATTTACGTCTCTTTGCACTGTTTGAGTGACGCAAGGAAGATAACACCACAGTCTTTATCACTGAAAGCATTCTGATCTTGCTCACGAAATCTGCTCCAAAACTGTAGTTACCGCTGCCCCTCTTGCCACACACGAAAGCACCACAGTCCCAAAACGCCTGATGACCACATAAGCTGAAAGCCTGAAGTCTCATTCTTGCTTTTTTTTTCTGTGGGAAGTCCCTGCTCAGATCAAATACATCATTACTGCACGAGACACAAAAGCAAAGCTCTATCATTTATGACTACAATCTGTCTTGGGACATATTTCACATTTCAGAGGTGTTAATCCCAAAATACTGGCCAACTTCTTTGTCTTCACAATTTCCTTCTATTTCAGAAAGACAGGGGTTGCAATCTGAATGAGGTTTTTCTTTACTTTTTGTTCTAAAGTTGCTGTGTGGTCCTGCACTGCAGGGGCCACGTAGACCCGGTCAGAAATTTTTAACTAAATTATTTTTCCTGAAAAAATGCCTTTTACCCTTTTCAGAGCTACTTTTCCTGATAAAGTATATGAGTATATGCTGTGCCAGGGAAAGCGGAGGGAGGCCAGCCTGGAGATCAGGGCACTCTTCTTGGATGAAAGAGCTCCAGGTTCAGGTTCAATTGCTATTTGATTACACAAATCACTGATCTTTTCTCATCTCCTTTTAAAGAAAGAAAAACCAAACCAGAAAAAACCTAGAGAGGCCTTGGTGTTCACCTATGAAAAGAATTTCAAAATTCTAAAATCTCAACTGTTTTCATGGGATGGCATGAAAAGCATTTCACATGCACTTTGACCGGTAGGTTTCATATTGGAAGCAATAGCTTTTAGTGGGGCTGAACTTCCCCTTAGAACTGGGGTCATTTAATTTGGAAGAGACCTTGAGAAGTCATCTTGTCCCTCCTCCCATGAAAAGTTAGTCCAGGAAGATCAGATGGTTCAAGATCTTGTCCAGGCAAGTTTTGAATGTCTCGTGGGATGGAAATGACACATGTCATCTGGGCCGCCTGTTCTAGTGCTGAACTACCCTCATGGTGAAAATTATCTTCCAAACATCTGAATGAATTTCCCTTGCTGCAGTTTGTGCCCATTGCCTTCCATCCTATCAGCGTGCACCACACAGGAGAGTCTGACTCCCGTTACTGAGTTCTGGAGAGCAAAAATATCTCCCCTTGGCCTTCTCATCGTGGGACTGGACAAACCAGCTCTGACTGACTCTCTTCAAACACCATGTGCTCCTGCCCCCTCACCACCCTGGTGACCCTCTGCTGGTCTTGCTCTAGTTTGTCAATGAATTTCTTGAAGTGGGGAACCCCAGCGAGGACACAGGACTCCAGCTGTGGTTTCACAAGCGTGGAATAAAAGAGAAGAATGACCTCTTTTGACCGGTTGGTTATACCCTTGCTCATACAGCCCAGCACATGGTTGGTCTTTGCCGCAGTGGCATATTGCTGCCATACGTTCAGAACACCCAGGTCCCTTTATGAAAAGCTGCTTTCTAGACAGTTGACCATACTGAACTGCTGCACAAGGTTATTCCATCCCATGTGAAGGACTTGGCATTTGCCTTTGCTGATTGTCATGAGGCTCCTGTCAGTCCCACTGTCAGGGTCCCTCTATGCCCTCCATCGTATCAACCACATCCCTGCAATTTGGTATCATCCACAGCTTCCAGTTGTTAATAAATGCATTAAACAGTGTTGGCCCCAGTATCGGTCCCAGAGAGGCACTACTAGTAGTACCCTGCCACCAGGTGGATTTGTACTGCTGATCCCAAACTTTTGAGTCAGGCAGTCAGTCAATTTTCCACCCACTTTATTGCCACTTATCCAGTCCATATCTCACGTTCTTAGAGAGGCATACTGAAGATTTTTGGGTGTTTGTAAGATGCTTTGAGAGACGCAGCCCCTGTGTAAAAAAACCCACAGTAACTTTGTACAGAAATATATTTGTAACATTTTCCAAGTGCATGACCTTGCAAATTAACTCAGTTGTTGTATATACAATTTTATTTATATTTATACCAAGTGGGAAGTGTTGATTTGGGGCTCAAAACCTTTTAAATGTTGGGTGGTTTTAGTGGTTTGGGTTTTGTTTTTTTCCTGGTAGATGCTTTGAAATCCCATGGTTAAAAGATGCTGCAGGAATAACTGTGAGTGGTTGTTCCTAATGAATCTCACTAACTGCAACCATAATGACCCATACTCTTAATGTACTAATTTTCCAGAAGACGCCTGCCTGCTGTAATGGATTATGTGTTTTTTCAGGTTTCTCTGCCTTTGCCTGTGGAGTTCCATGCCTGTTGTTCCTCTCCATGCTACCTGTGGTTGATGAAAACAGCCCACCCAGCTGCAGCAGGCACTACCCTCCCCTCTGCACTGGGAATGGCAGAAGGAGCAAATCTGACTTCGGGACCACCCCTGTCTTTCCCTCTGTTCCTTCCCTTCTCACACTGGGGCCAGGCCATCCTTGCGACAGCAAAAATTAGTTTCATTTACAGTGCTGAGAAACTTTGAAATCGATTTGAACAGATGATGCATTTACTTCACAGCCGTGATTCATTCCTAACACTGAATGGGACGGCAGGGGGGATGGAAAAATTGCACTGGAAGAGGGAAGGCTTTTCGCAAATAAACTGAAAAAAACTTATTGAGAAAGCTCAGGGGATCTCTACTGTGCCAAAAGGGCAGGCAGGGCTTTTGGTGACACTGTTAGTTGTTGTCTTCCAAGGATAAAACATCCACTTCTGAAGAAAAGGCTTTTGTGCTAGAGGACTAGCTGTAGGCATTTGGGGCAGGTTTGGGTAGTGGAAAGCCCTGCATGTGACAGCAGACACACCGAAAGAAGCTCACTTGCCGAATGGGTCAAACACAGTGGAGTCAATGCACCTCGACAGCTATCATTGCCCATCAGGATTGAGTCTCACCGTCAGAAGAGCTATCGCAGAGCTGTAGGCTCATAGCAGGCGCTGGATTTGAGATGGCCACGCATACTGAAATTTCTGTTTTGTTTCTGCTTAGGCGATGAGAAGAGCTTAGCGACAGCTTTCCAACAACCAAAATTAGGGAACTATTCAAGGTCTTAGGAGGCAGGAAAAGGAAATAGCACACAAGTTCACAGAAGAGCTATTTTGAGAAAAAAAGTTTGCATCTTCCCACACAGCGACTGCAACTGCTGAAGCTACTCAGTAGCCGGCTAAGTTGCTGTGGATATCTGGATGAAGATGGGCGTTATCTGAGGAAGGGAAGTTTGAGCAAAAATAGCAGGAAGCGGGGTCTAGAGAGACTGATGCTTTTTTGTTGAAAAGATCAATTGGAAAGCATGGACACATGGCGACGGCGAGAGAACAAACCCCACTGGGCAGATGTTAGGCGCAGTGCTTAAGGCATTACTGGAATGCACTCAAAGATGTGGCTAGTCATAAAGGCCCATACAGAATGAAGGCTTTGTAGAATTTGCCTTTGCTGTAAGTTCACATGGGTGTATCTTAGGGTGGAAAATAGTTTCTTGCTTTTGTCATTGAGTTTACAACGCACACTGGGACTGAGAGACCCGAGAAGGCCATGGCTTACTGTGTTCTTCCTCTGCGAGGACCATCCTCGTAGCAAGTCATGTACCTGATGGCTGGATAGTATGAGTGATGGTAATTACTTAATGCTAATGCAAATGTTCTTGTGATATTTAAAAAATATGAATTAAAAATGAATGGCATGCTTTAGAAGAAATCCCAAAGTTGATTGCACATTAATGCCACAGCCAGGAAACAGACTGAAGTAACTTTTGGTGTGGAAAATTACAATTGTCCATCCAGCATAATGATGTATGCACATGCTTGTCAGAGGAGTACTAACTTCAACTCAAATGATCCGTATTTTTCATTCTGTTTAGCAGGAAAAGTGGCAGCTCTGGTCAGGAACACTGCTGTCTGCAGAAAGTGTCTTGCTGACTCCTGCAGACTATGGCTCAACCTCCTGTAATGCAATGATCAGAGGGCTGGAGCAC
>VYZM01008045.1:0-15810 GCA_013398915.1 Dromas ardeola
TTTGGTCTCCTAGGAAAATTGCAGAGATTATAGCTTTTGATAAAAATTATAGAACCCCGCCTTAAACCTGGAATTAGCAATAGCTATTTACATTAAATATGCATGATCTTTCTTACAGAGGTCTGGAAAGTTTTCTATATTCAAGCATTTCTGACAAGGTTTTTCACTATTTAAAGAAACTGAGTTGACACGGGATGGGAAGAAATCTTTCTTTATGAAAGTTGGTTAAAGGATAGCAAAAAAAGGACAGGCTCTACTAGCCCCTTTTTGGAACAGAGACAAAACCATGCTGAGATACTACATGGATAGTTGGTTGGACCAGCTTTATTGAAAATCTTCATCAGTGATCCAGAGAAGGGACTGTACCAAGCAACCTCTAAGTTTGTAGATGATACCCTTTTGAGTAAAATATTACACCAATGATAAGGAACTCCAGAACGACCTAAAAAATCTGAGTCAGTGGGCAAAAGCACAGCAAATGAAGTTTGGTGCAGATAAATGTAAAGCATCTAGAAAAAAAAATAAATCTAAACTATCTCTTTATGATGCTGAACACAGACGTGGAAGTCACAGCTATTGGAAAGGTTGATAGTCCTTGAAATCATCAGCTTGGTGTACAGGGGAACTCTAAAAAATAAGCCTTCAAAATGTTGGTTGTCCCAAAGAAAGGAAGGAAGGGCAAAACAGAAGGTCTCATTTTCCTACTGTGTAAGATGGTTTTTGGTCAACACCTTGACTATTGTGGGTAGTTCTGGCCTCTTCATAAAAGGACAATAACGGATTTTAGCAGACTATAGAGTATTAGGAGACATAGTAGCTGATTTAAGAGGAGAGAATTGAAAGGCTTGTGTTCTTCAGCTTGAAAGGAGAAGACTGAGGATGATACAGCTGAGATCCACAAAATCGTGAAGGTGGATAAAGTGCAAGTTGGTTAGTTCAGTTTATACATAGTTGAACTTTGCCTGTTCAGATAGTCTTATAATTAGAATATATCAGAAGTATTATAAGACAGCATTCTAAAATGTGATTTCAAACTTTGCAGATCCCTTGAAAGAGAATGGCAGCTTAAAATCCAGGCTTGAGGAGTTTCCCATTATTACTGCTGTTATTATTATTGTTATTTTACAGTACTTAATTTTCAAATTTATTCTTATTTTAAAATTCTCACTTGATGTTCACTGGGTAGATTTGGGTTCTTCATTAAGTGCTGAATGAGTAGTCAGTGTTAAAACACGGAAACCAAACCAGTCCTTTGTGGTCCAAAGGATTAGAATGTGAACTAATCTAGGTAATGTGGTTGACACTGGACAAGGCTCAAGCACAACTCTCAGAAATTTATTGGACAGCTATGTAGAAGTCAGAGCTAAGCAGAAACTTCAGGTACGGTCTGATACCTTGTATCTATGTATTAACACCACCGTAGGTTTTTGTGATGTTCCTAAACTTGCTACTTCCACTTTTCTCTGGTTTTGGACAGCTCTATAGGCATGAAACCGCTTATCTTCCTCTGTTTATTTTAAGGGTTCCCTGGCCATACATCACTCATTTCTGTTAATGCAACTCTTCCTATATTTTCTGTACATGGTACATGAATGGATATATTTACTTTCCATGGCAGAATATCCTTAGCACAGACTTTATTAGTGTAAAAGAGGAGGAAAATGGAAACTAATTACGTTCAACTCTCTTTGAAGTACAATGCAATAAAACAAAAATTGTGCTATAAAAATGGGCTCACTCCTGTATTAACCTAGTGTCTCATTCAGGCTCTGTTTTCAAAGTGTTTTTTTCCTCTTTGGTGCCCTGATACAGACATCTGAGATATACAGAACAGCAATATGAACTTTATGAAATGTCAGTAATTGCTGTGCATGCACATAAACTCGTTATTTTAAACAAAAAAGGCCTTCTTAGATTTCTCCCACACACATACAAAATAGGTAAAGAGATTAGCTCACATTAAGGTCCAGTGGCTTGCAAAATTAAAACTGTTGGAGCAGAAAAAAATCCCTGATCAGATATTTTAAAATCTGAATGATAAGATCAACAATGGGCTACCAACAAACTTCAGAGGTTTGGAATAAATCGTGTTGTGTCCCAGGTTTATTAATGTTAAAAAGAATATTTTAGAACTGGGTATCAAAGTAAATAAATAGCAACAGTACAGGAAACAATTTATTTAACTACGTTGTTGTGTTCATTAAGTTAAGACTCCTTGAGGTTTTCATAAAAACTGGACAATCTCCAAAAGTTTTCCAGCATTACCATTCTTTCAACATAGTACACTAAGTGAATCCACGTGTATATGTGTACCAACACTTACACTATTAATGTCTATATTGCTACTTTACATTAATATCATGGAGGGTGCAGGGAAAGAAGGGAGCAAAAGTGCCTACACTAAAAGCATTGTGGAAAGCAATGTGAATGGGGAAATATGAGGTTTTTAAGCACAAGAAATTCATTTGCAGCCTCAGAACTAATAAATTTTCCATTTCTTTTGCAGTCCACTTGTTCTTATAAATAGGACCTTCAATTATTTTAGTTTATCCAAATACCTCCCTGGATTACTATGCTGATGGTAATTTTCATTTTAGCAGAATCCTGTTTTTCATTGTCATTTTCATTCAGTCTTTCTTGTGATATTAGTCATGACATTTCCAAACAAATTTCTCCCTGTTATGGGTTTTCATATGTTTAGCTGCTACTAACCCATAAAATTAAGATCATGTAAGAAGATATAGCACTGTAGATAAAGTGGCTGGTGCTGTTTTGTGTAGAAGAGAAAAGCATCCTGAAAAAATGCAAGTGACCAAAGAGATGGAAGTTCTTCCCACAGGAAAGTTTTCTTTGGTTTTATGATCTAGATTTTTATTACACACTAATTAAATGTCAAATTAAAAAAAAATAAAATATAAATAATCAGATCATGCCAAGCACATTATGATCTTGAATAAAACATACTGAGCTGATGTTGGAGATGACAATGCCCTGATACAGAGCTAGTCCCAGATAACTAAGTTGCAATACACAGTGTTTTAAAAAATCAACAGCATACACCTAAATTTTAAGCAGAAGAACTACTTGTTATTACAAAAAAATGACTGAATAAAAACTTAGAAAAATACAAGTTTATCTAGTCATATTGTGGGTAAGATGCCAAAAACAAGTTTACTGTGTCTATTATTTTTGTTCTCGGCTGCTTGAAAATGCACTTGGCAAAACAAAGCTGTCTGAAATCAAAGAGTACACAGACTTTCAAGCATTCAAATGCTATTCATCCTCCAACTCATCTGTGACTAAACTTGGATTTGTGTGTGTGTAAAGAAGAGTATCTTGTCTTTCTTTTTGTTTTCAGGTCTTGCTTGTGTCCTTTTTTTTTTGCAATTCACAGCCACAAAATGATATTTTCACATTCAGAAACTGCATTTTTAGAACTTTTTAGCTTTGGTCTTACCCTTAAAATAAGGGCTATACATGATTGATCTATACTTCAGAAGAGAAATAACTCAAGCTTCAGACAGATTCCAGCCAACATTTAAAAAAAATGCTGATTTATGAGGTGGATAATTCAAATTGCCTTTAAATTGCCTGTTTTACATGAAATATTCTGAAAAATACATTAACCTTTGAGATATTTTGGACTGTTGGCCAGAATCACAAGTCACCTTTGACAATAGCGGTAGGGTTTTTTTCTGAACATCATTACCTTCTCACATCCCAAATGCTACAACAATACTTCTTTTCTGAATAGTGTCATGTTATCTGCTTTGAAGCTTTATTTGGTATCTGTTTAGATATCTAATCTCTGTGTGGAATGAACTGCATGCTCTGTAGGAGCTGGAACAAAGCTGCTCAGGAAACCAAAAAACGGCTGTCGTGTTACCCTGTCAGTTAGCTAACCTTTGCTGAGGGACCGCCCAAAGTATTGTTTGTTATGAACACTGCCTGTATGGGTCATGCTGCTTGTATGGTCCAGATGCCTTGGGTAATCCGAATGACCAGAGAAAGTCCCTGCAATAACATAACTATAACTGGTGCTGCTGCTACCTTGTAGTTCCTGTTTTCCAAAGGGTGGGCTATCACATGTTCTCTAACTATGTAAACTAAATTTGCCAAGACATCAGAATAAGAGGAAACAAGTTTTCATTGAATTGTGGACACTTTTAGTCGCCTGTGGATGTGAATCCTCCATCTTCTAAATGCACAAAATAATTCCATTTCCTGCTGCACCACCTTCAATTCTCTTTCATGCCTCCTAATACCTGCCTCTTCTCTTGCTGTAGTGCCCACAGTCACCACCCATACACATGAACTTCTGCCTGGGCAAGTGGCCACAAAGGGCTCCATGACTTCACATGTGCCAACAGGCCATCTGCATGCACCAGTTAGTCAGTAGGCTTATGGCTACTTATGGAGACCATTCGTAGCCCACCTGCTAATTCTTGAAAAGCTTGTTCCAATTAATTATCTTTGGCTCTTCTATTACTCTACCAAGCTTAGCTGATATTGACCAGAGTTTTGCCAATGGCCAGGAGCTGACCAGGACTGATGGATGAGTAGACCTTTATTATCCACAAAACCCCTTTTTTTTCATTAGGAAACCAGCACAAGCATCTGAGAATTGCAGAGTGTGTCAGGCAGAGGTGCATGTTGGGGTACCTTCGCCAACCCTTCTAGTTTACTTTGTCTCACATGGCAGACGATTTTTTTCTCTTTAAAAATTCTTTTGTTCTGGCTTGTACTAGAATAAAAGCATCCTTTAGAGATTCCAAAGCCTTTTTGTGGTTTTGCTGCACCCACTTTAAAGAAAAATTGCAGGCCAATTCATTTGAATGCTCTGGCTGAGCTGGATTCATACAACATGTTAACAAAAATCTTGTTATGAAGTTTTGAGATCATGGCAAGAACAAATTAAAATGTTCTCCCTAATTTAAACAAAAGACAGCCTTTGAGGAAACTGCTAGCACAACTTTCTATTTTTATTTTGATTACAAAAGAAAAAGATTTGCATTTATACTATCTTTGTCTAAGTCTGTCTGACTGTTTCCCTCAACCCCTCCTCCCTTAATACCCTTTAGCTAGTTTTGACCAAATTTCACAGCAGAGTATAGGTTTCACGGATCACGAGTCTGTGGAAATGTGTAATGTAGATTGCAAAGTTGAAGAGAGAGACCCTGTTAGTGACCCAGCTGAAGAAAAAATTACAACCGCTGCTCAACCATCATTAGACATCAGAGAATCCACACAAAACAGTTTTGCTTTCTGTGAGCGGGAAAGATTCGCAGGAAATGTAGCATCTGTAGCAGGAGAGGGTAGCACCTGTGACACACAAATCCATAGGAAACTGGGCTTGTTTAGCTGTGGTACTTACAAATCTACGCATGAGAGTATTATTGAGTCTGTTATATGTGAGAGTGTGCACGTGTATACCCCTTCAGCTAGATGAAAGCAAGCCTTGTTATTTCCTAAACCTGTAGTAGCGAAAATGCATATATGGCTACAGGTTTTGTATATGACAGGTTTTGTTTTGCAGAGCTAGCAGTCCTGTGACTACAAGACTGCTACAAGTAAATGGGGATTCAATTGTAAATTTTTTTAAAAATGTATTTCAAATTGTTTGCAAGAAATCTTATATTGTGTTTCCTCTCCTATTCTTTCCAACTCCACAGCAACTACACAACTTTATATAGTAAAATTTACAGTCTCTCAAGTCAGATTACTGAATGTTCCTGGTTCTATAAAATATTGTGCCTACAACTGCACCATGGAAAAGAGAACTAAAAGGCTGAGAGGAGCTGCTACCTCTGTTGTATTCTCCATTTTAAAAATGCACAGGTAAGTAGTAATTCATAATTCTTAGCCACTGATGCTGTTTAACAGAACGTTTCTCCATTTTACGTCTGGCAATGGGCATCTGAGTTGGGAAGGCATGAAGAAAAGTGGCTGCACCATTCTAGGACGTTTTGGAACGCGAGCACTTCTTGCAGACCTTGTTAGGGTCATTGTGTTACTCTGCATATTTGCCAGTTATATGCATTTGATTTACTGCATGGTGATTATTACTCATTGCTTTCATTTTTCCTTTGGAGGGAAAAAACCCTCTCTCATCCTATTCACCTCTTTTTTACCTTTGATATCTGCAAAGTACTTAGAGACTGTCTGAGCTGCCATGTACTGTTGAACTAACAGATCAATTAATTTAAGGATTTTTAGTATATCCCCACTTTTTTTACACCCCTTCAAAAATAATGTAGTGCTTCAATAACTTAGTTAACTAAATCTCAGGCTCCTCCAATGCATATCATCTGGACCAGAAGAACTGAAAAACCATCAGTCTTTTCAAGAACTGTACCTCCTTCCTATTAGCGTTCTTCTGTTTTAGGACTCTGGCCCAACCACAGTAGTTAATACTATCAAGAGGTTAGATGAAACAGAATTAGAGAATGATCCAAGTATTATCTGTGAATATTTTAGATTGCTTTTTTTTGATGAAAATCAACTTGAGAAGCAAACCTTGCTGAAAAATGTGTCTAAAATTAATAGTTTGCAAATGAAAAATTTCCTATATGAAATACTAGTAATTCTAACAATACATTAGCTCCATTGCACCCATTAAAGTTTCTACAGTGTAAGATTGCTCAAAGTGGGAAATTTGTATTTGGGTTGGTAGCATATATCTATTCAGTTCCTTCAGTGTATTTCAGAGAAGCAAGGTATAAACGTCCAGCATGGAAAGCCTTCAGTTTGAGAAACAGAGTTTATAATGGAAACAGCAATGGGGTGACCCAATGCTTTTGAGCTGGGCAGTAATGTATGTTCCCCTACATGCTGCTGGATCCCCTCGGACAGCAGAGAAAGGTTTGGGAGCCCTTTGAACGATCACTTCTCTGAATGCTTAACCAGATGAGTAATATTGCAGCCTAATTCAGCATACTTTAATAACCACATCTGAGACTTCTTATGTTTAAGAACAGATTTCTACAAAAATACCAATCTGAAAGTGCATATTTTTCAGTGGTGCGAGGACTGTAAAAAATAATTTTTGTAATGAGGTAACATTTTCTTTCCCCATGTGAAACACTGGTGGAAATCATGATAAATAAATACAATGTCAGGTTAGAAAAAATGTTGTAGTTTCATGTTGTTGGTTTGCAAATTGAATTTTTACATAAAATTTACACTAAATGGAACCTCATTATACAGTGATGAGGTCCAGTATGATCCAAATCATTAAAATCACTGTACTGCTTAATGATTCACTAAGTGGTACTGCAGTGCCATAAATTTAGCACTAGTTTCATGATTCAAAACACCAGACTGAGACACCAGCAAATCGTATGTGGATCATTAAATTTACAATGAATGTCAGAGATGAAATAAGGGGGAAAAAACACTTTGAGAGATAGGGATAATATGTGCTCTAAGGTGACATCCATCAAGATAAATGATCTTATACCACTTGTGCTTGGATAATAATGGGGGGTTGTTTTTTTGTTATTCTTCATTTCATAATTTCTAAAGAGGTTGGAAGTCTAAGCCCTTTAAGAATTAAAGTAGCTGTCATTTTCTGAGTACCTTGTGATCTATTTTATTTGTATTTATACAATATACATATGCTGCTACATTCTTCTCTGACCCCATTGGGCCAGATTCTCCCCTTAGCAGGATCAAAGTATGTCAGCTTTGTAAATTTTACAATAGTGGATTACAATAGTGTAAATAGTACACTATTAGTACTATCAGAACCCCAGAAAATATTTTTTTGTATCTTTCTATGTATATAATAGCTTTCTGTTATAGCAAAAGGTCAAATAAAGAAGTTTCTTTGTAACAGTAATAATAAATATTTATATTTCATTTGTATACACATTTTAACTTACATATGTAAATATAAAAAATATTAGCCAAAGGAATCTCCTTCAAGGTACAAGCATGGAATACTTCATTCCTAGGTGTTTGAATATTTCATTTTTGCTTTGATTGAATATTTCATTGTTTTAACTCCCCTACAATAGTTATTCCCCATCACGAATCAGACATCATCAAAACAGTAGATAATGTTAGCAGCATTTTTCAGAACCAACGTACCCTAAGTGAGCTTTGAGGAGTAGTGCATAGATTTCAAAATAAAAATTATGCATGGATTTTCAGAAAAAAAAAAATGTCAACCACATCAGTGTGACTGAATGGGAGAATTTACAGTTTTATACAGAAAGATGTAAATTGAATAGAATGAAAGATATATTCTTGAAGGTATTTTACTCTCTCTGACATCTAAAGATACTATATGGAGAAATAAGAATTCTGAAATTCCTTATCTAGACAGGAGAAAGTATACAGAGGTTTTCCAAAGTTTGTCCCACTGCTTTATTCAAAATTCCATCATATTTCATTGCACTGAAATTCCAAATGCAGCAAAAGATAGGACATAAATTCTGCAGAATACAGCACTCGACCAACAAAACCAGAAAAGGTAAAAGTACAGAATACAAAAATATAAAAAGAATTCTTATTTGAGCAACTATATTCTGTTTTTTTAATGTCAACCTAATGTCAAACCACAAAGCATGTGAAAGGTATACGGGACTTGTTTCCTCCTTTTCTTTGTGAAGGCAAATAAAATTAAGCTATTTGCCATGCAGCCAGAAATGTAAAAAACAAATACTCTTTTACAAAAACTTCGTTATGCAGTGACTGTGACCTTGAACCCACTTACAATCTAAATTGCTATTATGTGCAGTTAGTAAAAAGAACAGTTAAGAAAATATAGGAAAAGTCCATGGGATAGGTCTCTGTGTCTTGTGGTGTCTCTCAGTAATGTGACTCCTGGTAAGAGCTTCTGGCAACCATTTTTGCTTCATGAGCAAACGGTTTTTATGTTGCCTGGCCTGACCATCTCTTTTTTCTTTCAAAAATGTGAGGTTTCTGCTATTCTTGCTGACTCCTCAGCTCCTTTTTTAACACCGCTCCACTGAATTTTCATCAGTCCACGGGGCAGATATCAAATTCAGTCCACACTTTGCATGACGGAAACAGTGATTCATGTTATTACAACAAGGCAAGTTTAGGCTGCATACCGTAATTCCTTTTGGATCAAGTATCAAAGTGGAGAGAAAGGAAAGTTTTTGGGTTCATATACACTTCTTTTGCACACACAAGAACTTAAGCAGTGGAAAAGTGTTCAAGGGCTAAGCAGGTCTTGAATTAGTTTGAAATACTATTTTACACATCCATTTTAAATGACTGACAGCCATAGGATTTTACTAAAAAGACCCTGTTTACAAATATAGTATGTGTTGTAAGGACATTGCAGGCTGCTTGCACTGTGAAATTGTATTTAAAAACGGTTTATGTCAGCCAACCTGGATTTTTTTTTTCCACACTAGTCTAGTAAAAGTGGAAAGCAAGATGAAAGGAAAATGAATTAATTTACTTTCAGACACAGGAAATGCTACTAAATTTGGATACGTGAAAATATTGAACTTTCACTGGGGGAAAAAATAAATGATTTGAGGCCCTAGTGATCACACAGAGGATCCAGACAATTTGACAGGTATGAATTTATCTCACTTGTGAATGAATAACCTTTGGTAACTCACTTGAGACTTAAATATTCTGAACACATTTTCTCTGGAACACTTCAAAAGACACAGTTCATTTCTGTCTCTACCAAACAGCCCCTTTGGTTACTTTCACTTTACTGAGTTTTTTGCTTTGCAAGTTTGGAAAATTAACATAATAGAAGCCTACCAGTGAGTTTCAGTCATGTAGGAATGAAACTAGATTAACTCTTTGATTATTCTAAAGGGTACACAATCTTTTTTTTGTATCAGCTGAGAGAGGCTCCATTGATCTCCTCTAAATCTTGCTTCAGCTGTACATGGAAAGTCACCTCACTTTGAAAATGCAGACATACATTTTCAAAGCAGTGCTTCAACATATCCAGTGAGTGACTTCAACATAAGCCACGTTTTGTGCAGCCGAAAGGGGGAAAATCAGTTATGGCTCAATGGGATAAAACTGCTGCCTGGGGACTTGACTCAAGGTGCACCAAGGTGCACCTCCAAGAGATGCTGTGTGTCCTCAAAGGGAGCAGAGAGCGGGATATAAATGACAGTGGAGGGCAGGGAGTGCACCCCAGCTGATGCTCAGGGCGGTGCGTGACTGGGTTATAAGGGATCACAGCTTTCTGAGTGTGCTTTGTAGATGAGTGAAGTCCATTAAACTTGTAGATTAAGGTTACTTTGCTGATGGATTATAACCCTTCACTAGTCACTGACTATCAGCTGGCAGCTCTGGCACATACAGAGGGATTCAGTTTCCCATCTTGAACATGCCCTTTGAAATTGAATGACAAACATATATAAAAGAACTGGGAAATTAAAGCTTGCGAAGATATACAAAGATATACAAAAAATGAATATGAAGGTCACCAGTGCTTTAAACTTTGATTTGTGTTTATCAAGGTTAAAAGTTGCTGCGCTTATGCTAAACTTCTGAAGTAATACAAATTTCTAAATAGTCTTGTGTAATATGCAGAAGAAATAATGATTCCTAAGTTTTCAGAAGGTTGAAAGAGGTATTAAAAATCTTCTATTGCTTCATAATTTTCTTCTGCCCAGGCATATGGAACTGAGAAATCACAAGACCACAGAATGGCTGAGGTTGGAAGGCACCTCTGAAGGTCATCTGGTCACAACAGGACCAGGTTGCTCAGGGCTGTGTCCAGTCAGGTTTTCAATATCTCCAAGGATGGAGACACCACAGCCTCTCTGGCCAACCTGCTCCAGTGTTTGACCACCCCCACAGTACAAAAGCTTTTTCTTATGTTTGAGTGGAATTTCTTGTGTTTCAGTTTGTGCCCTTTGCCTCTTGTCCTTTCGCTGGATACCACTGGGAAGAGTCTGGCTCTACCTTGTTTACTCACCCTCATCAGGTGTTTATAACACACATGGGTAAGATCCCCCTGAGCCTTCTCTTCTGCAGCCTGAACAGTCCCCATTCTCTCAGCCTCTCCTTGTAAGTCCAATCTGCCATAGATGTGAAGACATCTGGCAACAGAACCACAAGTTTAAAGAAGAAGGGAAAACCTGAAAATTCCCAGGTAAACTGAAGACCATTTTAAAGATTTTGGGGAAACTATGTGATAGAAAGAAAAAATGTTCTAAGACTGATAATACACTGAGTCAAATTTAGCCTTTTCAAAACTAAGAAACAATTTTACTTTGGCCCCTGCTAGACATGGCCAAACTAGTCTCAAGAAAGATTTAGAGGGGTAGTCCTAAATAATTTTTAAAAAATTAAAAAACAACTTCACTTGTCTTTCAGCTGTAGAAGCCTCCCAAGCCTTCCCAAGTGGATTTGATATCACATATTCCCATCTCTGCAATGTCCTTTTCTCGCCCTCTTAGCTTTTGTGGTTCGTCCTCACACAACAGCACTAAACCCAATATAGGCTCAGTTTCCTCAAAGGTACAGAAGAACAAGTCTGGGAGGAGTGAGTTCTACTGCACACAGGAGCAAGTCACACCAGCCCACTTGCTTCATGGTCATGGTTTGTGTACAGGTCATCTCTTGCCCCAGCGCGTACAAGATTTTGAGGCTATTTTCTCTCCATAGAAGAACAAGCTACTTCACATATGACAAACACACTGGAGTTGCTGCTGTGTGGTAACTCAAGAAAGTAGTGCTCGGTGAGCCAGACCATGGGACTCAGAACAAAGAGATCCCAAAAAATCCCATAACTGACTGTGCTCAAGTCTGTCCCTGGCTACAGGATTTTAAAACTCGTGGTTTTCATTTATATACTGAGTTCACCCTGAACAGCTAGCAAGCAAGAATGCTTCTCTATACTTTTTATTCTTGTGATCACAAGATTATCATTTGTTCCCAAAGTTAGAAACACAGCCCAGGGCTGATGCTCAGCTTTGGGTTCTAAAAATCTAAATTTAGGTTTCTAAATGTAAGCACCAAAATGTGAGTTAGGTATCTAAGCTTCCATCTAGTCAATACAATGAATAGATTCTGGCGGGCTCTTAAAATCACCCCAAAGTAGCTAATGACATTTAGTCAGATGTACAGCCCTCTTTCTCGAATTGACTAACATTCAGGTGACCATAATGGGAACTTAGACACTTAGTTTACATATAGGTACTGACATTTAGACAGTTAGATTCAGTTTTGCAGCCTGCAGTGAATACTTCTTGGGGATGTTGATCCACCATGTTTGTGGTCTTCATACTTTGGAAATGCACCAGCCTTGTGGGTTTCTGCCCATATGATATGACCCACTTAGAGTATATAAACATGTTTTTCCCCTCTCTCTCCAAAATTCCTCTTTTGTCTGCATCTGAGGAAATCTATTCTGTAGATCTGAAGGAAGTGCACTGATGGCAGTTCTTTTTTATATACACTTATGAGACTAAGTGTAACAATTTATTCATTGTAATGGTGTCCTGGTTGGGCAGCAATGGCCCAAGCAGAGAGGTTTTACTTCTGTGAGTGATACGCATCAGTGCTGATGTTCCTGTTGTCACCTGAGTAATACATCTGCTACAGGTCTGACCTTCTTCTGAAACCACATTAATGAGACAAGTATGAGCTGGGTGACTGATAATAGCTGGTGCACGTGCTTCCTAGATCTGATGCTCTCCCTGCTTCATCTTTTCTTCTGTAAAGTACTAAAGCTAAAAAGAAAACATGTCACACACCTAAGAAGCGTTATAAACTTTCCTTGAAATCAATATTGTAATTTAAACAGGTTAAATCAACAAGAGAAATATATATCTTCAACCAGCATTATGACACAATTTTTTTTTGTGTTTAGAGTGCATTATAAAGTAGTCAGATAGCATACAATACCTTAACTAGTACAAAAAATGTCCTATCAATCACGTTTATTGTGCTCCATCTTCATACGACATTTCAACTCTTTGTTTAAATAAGAATCATTGTACACAACTCTGTAGAGCATTGTTTCGTTAGTCTACCCATGTCTAAAGCATTGTTATATTTAATAGGAGGATTTCTACTTACAATAAAATTACATTGCATGTGTATAATTAGACTAACACTGTATTAGGCATTGATTGACAAGGCAAGATGTAACATGAATAGACTTCATGGTAAATACCAATGTTTGGTTTATAGTTGTAAAGAGATTTTAAAAACTACCTTAGTTAAAAATGGTAATTGTATATTGTAGAGATTACAGTATTACATTACAACTGCTTCACTAGCTGGACTGCATCTACAGCATGAAACTAGTATATCAAGATATGGAATTACTTAGCTTTTGCAAGATACACTTATTTATTTGTATGTTCAAGAGTTTTCCGTATAAACACTCATTCTCCAAATGAAACACATTATTTTAAAATTATATCTTACAGAAATATAAATAAAAGCATTGAAAATGGTAACTCTTGTGAACCCTTTTAACATCAAAAGAATGTCTTCTAGGTACTTCCTGCTAAACCCTCACAACTCCATGGGCAGTCTGTTTAAAAAAAAGCCTAGAAGAAGAGATGGTTGAAGATAACAAGATCCAGTCTAATCAAGAGAGAAAGAAGGTCACAGGGAAAAGTGGATCTCAAGCTGCATCTGCATTTAATTAAAGCAATTATAAATTTTGCCTAGAACAGAAGTTTGTTCCTTGCCATGCTAAATTCTGGTCTGTAGCCTAGCATTGAATAGGTTGAGGAACAAAAGTCTGTGTTACAAATATGCCATTAATTAGAAATGTTAGCTAATAACATAGTAACACTTTAAAAAAAAAACAAATACAGATGAACTCCCATGAGAAAATGTTGCTGTTGTTAATGGCCTGGCAGTGTAAGTGCAAATATTTGAGGTTAGCTTTGCCACGGTGGTATCAGAGAGTGAGGGACAAGGGATCTTGCACAGTCAGAAACATGTCTATTTGCAGTTTTATGACTCCAAGAGAACACTGCAAACTTTATTCTGGTCATTTTATAGCTAGTGCAGCCAAGGTTCATGTGTTCTCTCAGATATGTTAATTAATAAGTAGACTCACCAAATTCTGCCTTTTTGGGTGGTTCTGGGTAGTGACATAAACCATGATTTAAGCTGGAATTGACAAAGCCTTGTGTTACTACAGGAAGGCATTAGTCCCAAAGAACTAAGAAGTGAACATCTTAAGTGAAAATGTTGAGTAAAGAAAGACTTCTTTTGGCTGAAAGTGATACCGAATAATCCTTGAAGTAGTTGGGAATCTAATGACATGCCTTCTGTTGAAAACCTTCATGTCTATAAGGAGTGGTGATAGGCGATTAGTCCTTTCTGAGTTTTACTTTCTTTAAATATTGCTCTTAATTTCTGTCACCTATTTTCCATGAGGTCATCAATGCATACATTGCTCTGCTCATTGTTTAATTGGACTTGTACATTAAAAAAGTGAAAATAGGGAGCTGCGTGTTGTCGATATCTTGGATATGCCATGGCATGAGCCTTCCTGGTGGTTCCTTTTGTTGGCACTGAAGGAAGAAAACTGGTGCTAGTGATAATCTAACTGAATGCACATTCAGAGCACAGTGGCTTCAGTGCTGTTCTCATATAACCCTCAGAAAACAGAGACCTGGTGAAAGCTTTGCATAGACATAAATCTGATGTAATGTTTCAGCAGAAAAGGCAACTGGCCAGAAGGACAGAGCATCGCCTGAAGATTAACTAATGAGAAACAGATCTTTGGGTAACATAGTATCTGGCATTATAAATCATCAAACTGATTGACTGACTTGTGGAATACAGATATCAGTGGAGTTAGTTAATCATAAGAAAAGCTGTCCTGGTTTGAAGTAAAATAGAACAAACTTTCTGTTCAGTATTTTTGCTTTTCATCTAAGTTTCTTCTAACTAACTAACTAACTCTTGGAAATTAACAGCATATTTTTCAGACAGTTGCTCTCTTCAGGAGTGATAAGGCCTGATTGTTTATAATTTATGCCAAAGAATAGTATGCAAAGAGGATCTTGCTTATCCTTATTGCTAGAACAACCCAGGCCAGCTCACTTTGTTCTGCACAGAGTTGGAGGGTCAGAAGCGGAAGAGCGTAACAGGGTCAGGAGAAGCTAAAAAGCAAAACCCAAGCTGTTGTGTGGGGTTTGGGGAGGGGAAGGAAGGGAGGGAGGGAGGAAGGGACAGGAAGAGGGGATGAAAGAAGGAAAGAAGGAAAGATGGAAGCAAAGGGAGAGAAAGAGAGAGAGTGAGCAGCACTACAATGCCTCCTTCTCATGCACCGTATATTTGCAAAGAGGAGTGACTGAAGAAGAACGTATTGGATGGCTGAAAAGTGAGATAGGGCAGCACACACCGATTTTATCTTTGCATCTGCTGCTGGCATTTTGCAAGGGTTTCTGGGCACCATTCCACCTGGCTTTTTCAATTCCTCCTTCCCATCAGTCCCTTTGGCGTGTATTGTGGCTCAAAGCAAAGTGTCACCACTCTACGCTGCAAGAGCAGGACAAGATCACGGTCAGGACCCAGACACAAGTCTGGACCTTATGTCACTCAACAGCTGAGCACGGGGTCAATGGGAAGGTAGAGGAGATGAAAAGCATAGCAAGATAATTGAAATATTGAGCAGTGGCCTCCTGTGATGGGTAATCAAGTAGTGCTTTTTCTTTCCCAGATCAGAGGAAGTAGTAACATCCTGGGCACTTGCCTTGTCAAGGCCTTTTCTTGGGTGCAGGTGTCTCCTCAGGTTCCCTGTGAGAAAAACCAAAGCTCCTGGGAGAAAGGAAAGGCAATCCTTGCATGACGGAAGGGAAGGGAAGGGAAGGGAAGGGA
>VYZM01008049.1:0-24051 GCA_013398915.1 Dromas ardeola
CTTTTTATTTATTTACTTTTATATAATCCAGGGAGGCCATTCTCCCCATCGCAGCTCTGACTGAAGTCCCTTTGGCTGTGTCTGTGGCATGGACAGATGTTCGATGGCATGTTAAAGAGTCTTGGTCCATGTGTTCACTGCATCTGCATCCTGATGCATAGTGTTCCTCCGGGCAATTTGGAAGGAAACACAGACACACAAGCCAGAAGTGACCTGGCTTATTCTCTACTGAGTACCTCAAACAAAATGAATAGGGTACCTCACTGAGGAATGCACCTGCCCCGCAACTCAGACGTGGCCAGCACATGCACTGTGGGTGCAGGGTTATAAAATACTGTGAAATAAACATAGCCAAAACCATCCAACTCCTGCACTGTATCCATAGCAGCACTTCCTAAATGTCTGTGATATGGGTTCAGTCATACCTAACTATGGCTTGTTGTAGTTATGAAAATGTTAGTAATAGTATTTTACATCTATGAAATTCTGAAGCGTTACTGGTATTTCTGTGCAATGAGGAATTTCATCAGGCAGCTTGCCTGAGTCCTGTTTCTACCATATTTTATCACTGAGTGCTCAGAGAGCGGTAAAGATCCCCTATCTATAACTTTTTGTTTATTTTTTCAATATATGCTTTAGCCTGTGGGCATATGTTAACAATTTTAAGAACAAAGCTAAATAATAGATGTTAATTTATTTTCATTATGTACACTTGCTTATGAAGAAGTCTCACTGAAGAGTTCTGGCTTAAGCTTTGAACAGATTAGAAATGATAAATTGGCAAAAATACCCTTTCCTATTTTAAAATTATCACTGAAACCAAAGCCTTGGCATTTAGAACTGCTAGAGTATGGATGTAAACACTAACGACAGGCCAAAAATAACTAGCATTAATACTTATTATTCCTGAATCCCTGATACGTGCTTGCCAAGAATCGAGGAGTTTGATAGGGTGTGAGAAATGTTTGGAAGGGCTTTTGGAAATCATCTAGTACAGCCTCCTGCTTGAAGCAGGATTATCACCACACTAGATGGAGTCAGTTCTGACTTGTCAAACCAAGTCCTGAAAACCCGCATAACTCTCCTGGGCAACCCATTCTAGTGCTGCCCTGCGTTCCTAGTGCAAAATCGTTTTTCCCCTACCATTTAAGCTGGAGGGTTGGATTGCTGTCTCTTGTTTTACCTTCTGCTGTGACCAAGAAGCATTTGACTCAGGTTTTGTGATTCACCTTCAGGCAGGTTCCTGTTAGATCTCTCCTTCGCTCTTCTCTTCATAAGGGCGAACAAGCCCAACTTCAACCTCGTTGTAGTTCACGTGAACAGTCAGTCATCTCATAGGTCATCTGAAAGGAAAAGCAAGACAAAACATTAAGAAACTGAATTTTATTCTTTCCATAAGGAAGAAATATAGAGGCTGTATGATGTGAATTAATTTGGGGTTTTGTAGAAAAAGTAAATTTTGCAAAGGTGGGGGACTGGACACGTAAGAATTAATGATTTTAGTGTATTATCTGAATGTGGGCAATATTAGCATTACAGATTAAATATAAATTCCGTAGGATAAGAATTAATGTTTAGTTGCATCAGTTGTCAGTTACAGCGGGGAGATTTTTAATTGCATAAGCCAGACTAGATGATTAAGCCATTTTCAGAATGAAAGAAGGAAAGGCAGCTTAACTGCTGGCTAAACTACGAGGATTAGACCCAGAATATCCAGGGCTAAGTGGTTTGCTTAAATACTGAACTCTGTATTTGACCTTGGATTTTTTAGAGATACTTAGTGAGATTTTCAGCACCACTTAGATGTGTAGGAAATAATTCTACTAGCCATCTATCAGGTGCTTTTTTTTTTTTTAGGGGGGGGGGTGGTGGTGTTTGAAAAACCCGTGCTCTTGCCCTCACATGCTGCAGTGGAAATGGTAATGGAAATAACATTGCTATTTCTTATCAGGGTTTGTTTTGTCTTTGTAAATTGTTTGATGTTGTCCTGTGTGCGTGCATAATACCTAGTACTGGAGTCATGATGCAAAGATCATGCTGCTTTATTTCATTAATTTAGATAAGATTTGAGCATTTGGAAGGATGCCTGCTTGTTTATAACAACTTCCTGTATCCCCCTGCATAATCACACCTTTTTTTTCCTGCATCTTAAACCTATCGCTGTTACTTGGTACGTCTTCGCTGTGTATTTCTGAATAGGGTATGGTTAAGCATTCTTCATGCCACCTGTAAGAGGTGAATAATCTGTCCCTTAACTTTAACAACTTTCCTCTTTTTTTGTGTGTTTTGTTTTGTTTGTTTGTTTGCATAGAATCACAGAATGGTTTGGGTTAGAAGGGACCTTAAAGATCGTCTAGTTCCGAGCCGCCTGCCATGGGCAGGGACACCTCCCACTAGACCAGGTTGCTCAAAGCCCCGACTAGCCTGCAAGCATGCAAGGATGTTAAGTCACAGTACCACGTGGTTACTCTTACAGGAGTGACTTTAAACTAGATCCTCTAAAAGCTATTGTGCACCAACCTAAAGGTTGCCTTTCCTCTTTTGGGCTGCTCCATGAGAAGGATAGTCCCTGGGAGTGTTGGAAAGATCGGTCTCTACATAATAGTCCAATGTGATGCTTACCCAATCTCTAATGGGCAGGTAAAGGCTGCTCCATTGCTGCAGTGTTCTGTGCCCATTCTCTCCTCTCCCCATGTTGCAGCCAGCATCTTTGTTTGCTCAGACTGTTAGCGGTACAGTCCCAAATATTTTCCCCCGCTATTATTTTATACTTCTACCAGCCTCCAGTATAGTACTGAATTCAATTTGTTTCTCCCATTCATTTCTCTTCCATGTATTCACCTTTCTTTTCTGGAATGGCTAGATCATGTTATTAAACAGCTTAGGCGAAAGTAGATTGTAGATGTAGATTTTACTGCTCTATAAGTTGACTGCTAAGTTAACTAATGTTTTCTTTACAAACGTTACGAGCACTATGCATTTGTTAGAGACTTCAAAATGTAATATTGTGAGGCAATGGGCTTGGTGGGATGTAAGTTATTTTTCTCAGAGATAAATTGATATAACATTGCTCCTTTTTATCATTATTTTTTTAGAAAACTGACTTTTTTTGGTGACACAATTTAATGTGCAAAACAGTCTTTCCGAGGCTTGTCTCTATCTTGAATCTTATCAGTTAGCCCTTGGCAAACTGCAGGCTAAAATCCTGTTTAGTATTCTCATTCACAAAAAGAATTATGAACCCCTCGTGGTTACTGTCACTTTGTTTTGGGTTTTGCAAAGATTCTGAAATTTCCCATCACATCTCCGTTTTGTACTCTAAAGCAGCAGATTTAATCTTTTGTTCTTCCCCTTATGAAGCAAAAATACTGTGATAGAAATCAAATAATTTGAAAAAATAAGATACAAATACAAGCAAACTCAGAAGAAACTGAGAAGAAGCTCGGAAGTGTGGAAACTTAAAATAATCTGTAAATGTACATAGATATTTCATAATAAAATACTGCATTATGCTATTAACCCCTTCATTAAAGTTGAGAGAGATAGTGCAGGCAAATGAGAATGAAACTAATATTCTCAGCAGCTGTTGCACAAAATCCTCCCATTATATCAGCCGTCTTTGCAAAGCTGACAGGGCCCTGGCTGGGGAGCATCCAAGAAAAAATTAAAATTATGTCGGTGCTTAAAAATCTTCCTAAGGAGGAAGAATCAATATTTTGTATAATGAAGTATTTTCAGAAAACTTGGAACCTGCTGGAACCATATTGTTCACAGAAACCTATAGTTTCCCTAAATCTAAAATTGACTTTCGGTTGAAGTCAACCTAAAGTTGACTTCTCTGCTTCAAAAATGTTGTAGGAAAAGTGTTGAAAATTGTTCAATATTCCATTTCAGTGTTTTTTAAAAGAAAAGGTTTTGGTTCTTCATTTGGTCAGTCTGTCAGAACTTCATTTTAATATTATTCTTAGGATTTTTTGAGAAAATTTTTATACCTGTATATTTTATTCAGATTTCGGATGGCAAAGATTTTGGAAATGCCCTACTATGAGAGCATTTTTAAAGAAGAATAAAATTTACAACTACTTTGAAAGTAATTTGCTCATAGTGTCTTTAAACTGCAAAAATCATAATTGTTTTCATATGCTACTCAGTGTTCAGAGGACCGCATGTGAACAGTAATATAGATGATAACTATTTTTACTGGATTACTATAAAGCTTATCAATTTCCAGACATCATACAGGTAGTCATTACCTATTTTGTAAATAAAAATCGGGAGTCTTGGATATCAGCTATTTAGATTAACTCCTGTATCACTTTTTCCAGTGAGACTTTGCATGTTAAAAGACATCATCTGTTGTTTCTCGAAGTGATAAAATATGTTTATGTACACATACATAAACATATAAACTTACTGTGGAGCATACAAAGCATTTTTATTTGATGTTCAGAAGGTCCCTTCTGTGAACAGTCTTGGCATCGTATGTGTGTGATAATGTAGAAGAGAAGGGGCTGATCTTTTTTTTTTAGGAGGCACTGGGTGACTTGAACTGTTTTAATAGTTCTTTCACTGGACTGCTAAATGATTGCAGCAGTCACATCAAGCAGCTGTCACTGAACATACACTGATGGCAATGCAGAGCGACCTTTCGGTTTGCTCATCATTAAGCTTAAGTTAGTAGACCTTTCAGCCTGATGCAGATTATTTTTTCAAGGCACCCTGCTGTACTTTTCCTGTTTAAACTCTTGAATCATTACCTATTTTAAGGATCTACTGTGCCCTGAAGGTATCGTGACATTTACTAGTCCTTGCCACTGGACTTTCCAGACATTATGGCTGTCTCATGCTGTGCTGGACTTAAAGTACATACGGCTTGTTTTTGAACTATAACTCAAAACAAACACAATAAATCAAATTGCAGTTAGCACTTTGACTCTTTTTTTACTGTTCATGCATCTGTGTTGTTAAAAGAGTATTTAAATGCATTCTTGTCAAAAATTTTAAAAATGAAAATACTTTGCATATTTCGGAGTATTTCTCTTCCTCATTTTTTCCCCTTCTATATTATACATATCATTTTCAGCGCTTTGCAAGCGTGCTGTTTTATGAAATAATTATTTGCCTTAAACTGCAGTCAGGAGAACACTTGGAATATAAGTGGCAAGATTTGCATACTTTATGAAAAAATCTCTGTAACAAATTTTGTATTAAAGCTTTTGAAAATTTTTCATTTACAGTTTGCTTTTCCACTAGTGCTGAGTAGGATATTCCAAAATCACACTTGTAAATTTCATAGAATTAAAAAAAAAAAAATTTAAGAAGTTTCCATCCTTACAAAAAAAAAAAAAAGTCTGTAGAGATGGTTTTCTCTGCCCAAAGCCTAGGTAACTTGCAAGTCAGGTTGTTAAAGTGAAATTCAGTCTGTCTTTCATTTACTATTGTTTTTCTTGCCATTTGCTATTGAAATATTAGGTTGGAAGATTGGGTAAGTTTGCTAATTGGTTTCTTCATTCATCATAAACAGCTGGTGAAGTGGTTTAAGAGCCTCAAAAATGTCATTTGGTCTTTAAGTTTACGTCATTGTTTCCTTGAGTATTTAGTGCAGGAGAAGTACTTAGACATCAACAAGAATTATCATCAATGTTCAGCAAAGTCTCAGTCCTGTTTTGTAGAAAATGCTGTCTAGAACATCTAGTTAAAGAGAATACAATCAAAAAAGGTAACACATACTTTGCTCAAAAGTTTAATTCAGCAAAACAGGCTTTGCATCATGTGCTCTGAAATTGGATTCACTATGCTCCTGGTGCACAGTGGACAAGCTGTTAATGATTTTCATTGCTTTGGCTTTAAAAGCAAGCAAAATTCCCTGGCTTTAGGAGTTGTAAGAAAATACAAGAAGTTGGTGGTAGTCAAAAGGCCACAGTGCCTGGTGAAACACAAATAGGTGTGAACCGTTAACACACTGACTTGGTTATTTGTAAAGATGAAACTAGTTCAACCATGAAAAAATATTCCCTCAGATGAAATTGAAGGAATTTGTGGTTAAAACTGTTTACATACAGCAAAACATAATTCTAAAGGACATTGCCAGCTTTGGGCAAAAAATATCTGATGGATTGTTATTTTAGTGGCATTAAGGATGTATTTTCCTAATCATTTTATCTGGCAGCAAAATCTGTGTAAGTTCCTACTCCCTCCTGCTGCAGACAGAGGCTCCTCGTAATTTCCTTGTTTGTATGGTAAAACTGGTTTTGGAGTGGTCTGTTAACTAGATTTCTAAAAGGGGAAAAAAAAAGATGGAAAGAAAAAGAATGTTTATTTTATGGTGCAAAACATTCTTTTCAAGGCGAGAAGGCATGGAAGCGGAGACATGGGATTCTAAAGTCTCTTCCATGTGACAGTGAAAAAGATTACCCAACAACCCTCATCCTTATTAGCAAATCAAGTCCTCTGTGTTCAGAAGATGCTTAAGGCCAAGATTTGTCCCTGAATGACTCGCTCATTTTTCTGCACTCTCAGCAGTGACCTGTTCCAAGCCTCCTCCGCTGCCTTGTACACACCAGGCTACCCTTGCCCTGTCCTTCCCTTCTGTCACTTCGCTCTGGAGAAGGGTGAAGAGCAGAATTTAATTTCCAAAATCTTCCGGAGTATTTTTGTATATGGTGTCATTACTGCTTCCCATCCAGCCCAAGTGACTATGAATATATTTCTTCAAGCTTTGCATTGACACGCGTTGCATGAGCTGAGTAAGTGGGCTGCTTTGGTCCTACTGCATCAGCATGGATAACAAGACTGAGTGACTGTCTCCTTTTTTTGAAGTTATGGAGCGGCATGGGGAATGGCGGGATACTTACTTAATCTTGCCGTGTTCTGAAAATACTGAGAGGGAAAAGCAGGTAAAAATGAAGCTGATTCACCTACAAATTAAAGCAAAACCGGGCGTATGAGTAGAGTGGCTTCAGCGTCGGGAGGAAGTTGATGGAGGACTCCAAAAAGATTTTGAAGAGTGTGTGATGGTTCTGGTTTATGTTCTGTGATGAAAAAGGCTGAGGATGAGAGAGGAGGTTGAAACAGCCTAAGAGAAATGAGGCTTACCTTGTTGTTCCTACTGATGAAGTAAGGGAAAGCATTTGAGATACTTTTTTTTCTTTTTCTTTTTTCTTTCTGTCTTCATCACTGCTAGAACAAAGAAAGTCCAGTCACAGGAAATTACGTTGTCCTGTAATGTGATCAGGTGGGAGACTGTAACCAGTCCTTCGTTGTATGTTGTGCTTCAGACTCTTGCTGATAGAAGCATAAATAAATGACAAAACCATCTAGTGACTGTTTATTAGCTAAACAAAAAGGTGAAATACAGGATTCCTTATGGTTGTCTTTGTTACCTAGAATTTGTGGTATCTGGCTTGTGCAAGAATTGAGAAAGTACAGATGATTTTCTGTTCCTGCTCAGAATAGATCTGCTCAGTAGTTCTCAGTTCCCCTCTTCATAGTTATATGTGCTGCTCATTTTCAATTATCAGTGAAGAAGGTGGAGTTATGGTATCAGTGTTATCTTAAAGAGAATTTTAACACAGTGTAAGTTTAGTATGTCGGGGAAGAATAGCTGATAGATAATGTATTAAGGAAATTAATAACTGACAAAGAGGTCAGAAACACAGGAGGATTGTGAGCAATTGATATGAAATAGTTTAACTTAAAGAAACAATGCAGTAACCAAGTGAGATTTAAAAGCATAGAGCAGCAGTTCTCACTGCTTAGCAGAGCTGGAGAACTGTATTTTTCCAACACAGCATGGCTAGAGTTCTTCACTGAGCCAGAGGGGCAGTGAAGTGCGGAGAAGCCAGACTGCATGGCAGACATCAGCAAACGGGTAGGTGTCCAGGAAAGGTGTCTTGAACTCCAAGGAGTTCATTAATTCTAACTCTGCTAGGAGTGTTGAGTTAATTATTTTTATGGATTTTTTTGTAAAAAGCAGAGTTGGGAAGCTATGAGTGGCCCACTCAATTTTGGGGAACTTCCTGTAGAACATTTTGAAAAAATATGTTCCTCATAATGCACCAGAGTTTTGAAGCTCCTTTTCTTTGTTGTTTGTGCTAGTCATAGAACTGATTAGTATGTGCTGTTTTGTTACAGGCTTCTTGTGTTTTGTGCATACACTGCAGAAAAGTCCTTATGGTCTCTAATTTTAACCAGATAAAAATAAAATTCACAAAAAAGAAGGTTTATGTACTATTTTATGCGTAGGAAAATGCTGTTTAGTTTGAAGTTTCACAGAAAAGACTTGCTCACAAAACAGAATGCAAAGTGTCAGCAGGGAAATGCAGAAAAGAGGTATTTATTAAAAGCAGCAGTGGACAGAAGAGGAATCCTGAGGGGTATGTGAAGAGATTGTGCCCTGGCAAAAGGTGTCTAGCATTATACAGTATCATAAAGTAATCTTTCAAATACTTTGTTCTGATGATCTTTCATATGCAACAGAAAAGAATGAACGGATTGAAAAGGGCACACACGGGAGGGTGTAACTAAAGTGATCAATTATTTTTGATACTATCTTAATTAAGAGAAACTTGTTTAACACCAAAAGGTGCAGAGAGGAATCTGTTTAAATTTAGATAAGATCTCCAGGAGAAAAGACTACAGACTATTGCCAGAAACTTTTTGGATGAGTATGTTATTTAAAAGAAGCATTAGCATTTGTATATAGTTATTTTTTTAATCAAAATAACGGTTAAAAACTTGTGGAAAAATACTTCTCGTTTAACTCGTTCATCTGTTACCTAGCTTTGAATTGTAGTGTAAGTTCATTTCAACTAAAAGATCTTAAAAGGCAACATACAAATATTTAACAAAATATTTTTTAAAATGTGTAAGAAAAATTAAGGTTGTATCACTACCTGACAAAATCAACGTTAACCTTGGCATTGCTTGCTCTGGAGCTCCATTTGTAAGTGGTAACTAATTTCATAAAAGTTTATAGCTCTGATATTGAGAGGTTGAAAGATGCCAATTAGTTTTCCATTTTTGACATTTATCTAGAGAGTGCAACACTTGTAGGTTGTAATAAGGTATCAACTGTTAATTGGTGACCTCAGGAGCATTTTCAGTAGAAATAGCAGGATGAAAAAATCTCAGTCAGTTAGAAGAGCTCAACTTCTTTTTAGCTCTATACTGTTTATTTATCTTTTAAAATAAAGTGAAATTGTTATTTAAAACTTCTGTAATTTGCCTTGAGAACTTGCTCCATATTCTTGTTACTAACAGGATGCGTTCTGTAGTGTTTCTCAAGCCAGACCTGGTCTTGCTTTTAATACAGATAACAGTTTTTTAGGGCCTTCTTCGTAATGCATGATGCAGGCTGTCAGCACTGCCACAGCTCATTGTTAAAGGAAGGGTTTGTAGTTACGCATCTGGGAAAGGTAGAAAAGCTTGATCTCAGAAAGAAGTTACCATGTGTGTTTAGGTCTTTTGCTTTTGGAGCAGTTGAGTCCATATTTATATAATTGCAATTTTTTTTCTAAATAGGGATTCATCTAGGTAGTCAGACTCATTAAGAAGTAATATTTTGGTGTATGGTTTTAAAAAGCCCTAGAGTTTTTAAATGTGTTTTTAAAAAGCAGACAGTAATAGTACACCTGCACATGGCTGTCCTCTTAATCTTTGCAAAAGGGCTGTTAAGGCAGTCCTAAAACACTGGCAGGTTCTTAAGAGCCACCTGAATAGTAGATGGGCGTGCTGTAATCATACCCTACCCCTGCCCTTCTTCCTTTCAGGGCCTTGCTCTTCTGTCAGAAGGAACCCTATTGATGTATTGATCCACTGGCAGATTTTGCACGTAAAATAGATCAGGATTATGGAGTGACGAGGTGTTAATTTTTGGGTTCCCCTAATCTGAGAGTTACTGAAACAGCACAGGAAGTCTTAGAAAATGACACTCCTCAGATACATGTATTAATAAATAGAAACTATTTTGAGCTCTTTAATGGAAACTTGTTGCCCTCTTACAGCACCAACTGCTTCTATGCTTTTATTTGTTATATGAACATAAAGGGTCAAATTCTGCCTTATGTGGGCACCGAGGTCCCATGTTGCATCATAAAGGAGTTGTCTGTGCTCAGCCAAGAGAGAAATTCAACTTCTAAGTGCCTATTTTACCTCAGTGTCTGTCACGTATAGTCTAAATTACTTTCTTGTATGAATCCTTTTAATAAGCAACAGTTTCACATTTGCATAACCTGCATATGCCTTCATTGCAAATAATTTATAGTAAAAGTCACATGGAGTATCTAGTTATTCTCAGTTGGAGTGTGGAGGGAAGTAACAGGTAGTGATGAGATCGTCTTGCCAGGCTCAGACCGGAGCTTTTCTTTAACGTTAGAGGATGAAGGCGCAGCCAGGCACAGAAGACCACAGCCCGTGCCAGCCGGTCGTACAAGAGTGATGTAGTTTTAAGTTTTCTCATAGCATATTCAATTCCATTTAAATATTGCAAAATGCTGAATTGTGAATGTTAACCTAGCCATGAATAAAAAATGCTGATATTTTATTTAATCCCAAAATAATTATGGATAGTCTGCCTTTATTGTATTATTTAAAATATTTCATTTTACATGTAGAGGACAAGTTATTGCAGAGTTATTTTTTTATATCTAAATAAAGAGAATTTGTTTCTGATGCATAAAAAATACAGAAGATAGGCTTTTGCAGGCTACAAGGAAAATTGTTTGCTTTTGACAAGGGCTGTCAATCGTCTGGGTATGGAGAAAAACTCTGGTAGCCAGTTTACATGAAACAGCAGGAAATACTTGCTTTTCGGGAGTGTTATCCAACTGCTGTTCTGAAAGAAATTCCTTTAGAGAAGAAAGAGCTTTCTCTTTATTTCCCTTTCTTTGAGCTCATTACTTTCATGTTCTATACAAGGACTAAAACATCTATGCACGGGAGATGTAACTTGCAGTATTTAAACTGCTAACTGATAAAAATGAGAAGAGGAGGTGGGGGTGATCCTACTGAGGCAAACACATTCTTACGCCACTCTTTAATAAAATATTGCAGGGAATAGCTAGAAAGCTTCTCCTTTGACTTTCATCTGGCAGGTTTTGATTGTAACTTTGTAAAGGAATTGGTATTGACTCCTCTCAGGCAGTTTCGGAGAAGAGGTGAAGAGCTTTCTCTCTTGACTTTCTGTATGTTTTGTCAAATCGAATACTTCCATTTGAAGTGCGAAGTGAAGGCTGATGTCAAGAAATGCCTTCAGCACAAGCTGGTGCTGGTCTCTCGTGACTTCCTTCTTTCTTAAAAGTATCAGATTAGATGGTAAAATGATGGCAATCTAGCTGGACATAAACACGTTTATTGCAGGCTCAGCAGCCATTACGTATCATTAGTGAAAGGAAGCAAGGGGCAAGGGGACCACTTTGATGTCAGTTTGATTCTTTTTAAGGACAAACGCTTTCGGATGAGAAGATGCTAACTTTATGGCTGCTTGTATACTTGAAGTTCAGAATCTATTACTGTCTGTAGTTCTTTGTCCTGATCATAACCTTACAGTCAACTTCTTTTCAAAGCAAATAGAAATTGTAAGAGTGGTAGTGTTAATAGGGGAGCTGGGAATAGGACATTTTGGAAGCCATTTTAAATTACATTATTTATTAAGAGTATGTTTATTACCATCAGACCAAATCTGTTCAAAATGTGAATGCATATTTTTGCAATGACACCCACTTTCCCTTAACAGTAAAACAATAGGTACAATTAAAGTAGGGAAACACATCTTTTACATCAGCAAATCTGTGCTCTGTGACATGAAATGGTTTTTATTAGAGGAGCTGATTTTACTTTTGAACGGCTAAAAGTGTGTGTGTAGTCGTCATGAAAGGAGAGACATGTCCTTTGTGGTTTGAGGTTTATGTTTTTTCCTTACTGAAGCAGATCTAGTTTGTTTTCACTCTGAAATTTGGTTTGCCCTTCTGATTCGTAAGATACACCTTTTGCACTGTACATGAGATGCAGTAAAGGTTACAAATTAGAAGTTCAAGGGAAAATATCTGAATAAATGTAGTTTTATTGCAATGGGTCTCTCTTTGTGTTTCTTTGTTATTGTTTCTTAGACCAGACCTTCTTCCAGGACTTGACACATCACATCACACACCTTGTTCTTTTTTTGTATGATTTTATGAAGTATTCAGCTGTCTCATTTGGTTTAAAACAAATCATACATTCATGTCCTAAATGTTTCACTAGTCAGAATAATTAAGTTGATCAGGTCTGGGAGCATTGGAAGGAAAATAATAGGGTCGTTGAAGCATTCAAGCTCTAATGGGAACCTGAGTTCATTCAGATATCAAACCTAATAATTGTTTTACACCTGTATACGCACTCCCAGTGAGCAAGTTCACATTAAAGGTTTAGTGGTACACTTTCAATACTCTATTTCAAGGGAATTTTCCTACTCTTTTTAAAAGACTACGTTGTTTTGACTTTTTCCAACTGTGGTGTTGTTGGGTTTGTGTATCAGTTGTAGTGTAGCTGATTATTTATGTTTGTGCACTGGAAAATGTTTTTGCATAAGAATTTCTTACTGGAGGTGTCATATGAGTAATATATCACAAATCACATTTAATAGGAATCAGAAAAACATGGAGACTGTCTGAGTTTCACTTTGAATCAATTTATTAGCCAAGTTAAAATTTACTGTATACAATTTAACAGTATTCAACATCTGAAACTCTGGGTTTATACATGATTGTGTGTGTAGCACAGCATAAGGATTGGAGGAATACTCATAGCCATGATTGCTGCTTGAAAAAGACAATTTTGTAAGGATGCGGTAAAAATCAGCATTATTTTGTGAGATTGTGTGAGAAATGAAGCAATAATTATAACTTCTCAGTTTAACTAAATTCTTTGACACATCTCCATGAATGCCGGTGGTACAGGCTGTCACAAAAATTTAAGTAAATTTTATCACAAATGAGAATAAAAAAAATTCTGACTAGGAAAATGACAGCTATTCATAGCAGGTTTCAGTAAATTTCAGACTCAGATGCTGGTCACAGCGCTGCTTGTTATTGGAGAGGATTTGAACTGATGCAATCGTTCCTTTTCATCTTCTTTTTATTTTCCCACCTTTATAAGTTTAGTTCTCAGCTGAGAATTCAAACTGAAAAAGAAATGGAAAATGGCTGTATATGTGCCTGCATTGTACTGCCATGAAGGCCTATTTTCCTCTGTAATTTTAAAGGCCAATTACCCTTGGAGGAAAAGAGAAAAATAGATTGATTTGTCTTGTAACCCCTGAGGCAGGCATGTGTTGTCTCAAACTAAGGCTTTTCCACTGCAATTCTTGTGGAAGAGCTTTCAATGCATATCCCAAGTGGTACTATTAACAAAGAAAGCAAAGTCAAATTAAAATATTAAATAGATTATTTAAAGGTTTGAGGAATCTTAGCTTATTTTGCCAGTTCGTTTTTGTGGGGGTTTTTTTTGTTTGTTTCTTTGTTTTTTTTTAAATCTTTAAGTCCTGGAATAAGCAATAGTAAAATTTATTTTAAACAGATTAGTTGAAAATAGGGTTTACAAATCCATTTTTATTCTATAAATGCTGAACTTTATTAAATTTTCTTCAGCTCTAAATAGGATAAGTGTTTATTTGCTTAATGGAATTGCGATACAGATGGTCAACATCCTAGATTTTGGTTGCAAAAGTATTACTGCTTTTGTGTTCCCATACGTATTGACTGTGGTCACAGCTGGATGGCACTGAGCTGGTAAATGCCATCACACATGCCATTTAACATTAAAACTTCTCACGTTATTCATTTTTAAAGCATTTTAATATATAGCACATAGAACATAAATAAATGTTTTTTTTTCTACTGATGTTCTGCATTTTCATACGACTCCAAGGCTACAATTAACAGTGCCCAGCAAGCTTGGTCTGAGTGGCAGCAGTAAGATTAGACGTGTCTTTGTTCCCTTTTAATCTGAGTGAAACCCCTTTGTGTCAGGACCTAAATCCTTCAGCTCTCTGTATTTTAGACCTGCCTCTGTACTACAGTGCTTCTGGATATTAGCGACTTTTATTTAGCAAGTTAAAAAGAATCCAAACATCCCCATATCTTCTTAATGAGAAACTGCGCACAAAGGCTGGTCTGGGAACCTTCTTAAAATGAAGGTACTGTGTGTTATCTAAATGACGAAAACTTTTGAAGGAAATCTTTTCAAACAGAATACATATCTACATACAAATCTATCTTACTTTAAGGCTTACTATGTTATGATGATAATTTTAGCACTCCTGACTGCAGTAGATAACTCAGGATCCTCATGTGAGTGTGTTTGCTTTTTTCTGAGGAGGAACCATTCAGTCTTGAGAGACGTCCTTTTAAGTCTGTTACAGTTCTCCTTAATACTTTTTCTTCCTATCCTGGAAGTCTTCTTAATAGCTACACTGACATGTTTGTTTTTTTTTTTTCTTCCTCCTTATTTCTTCTAACACCTTTTCTTATGTATCAATATATTGGTAAGCATCCCACTCACCAGGTCAAGAACATATGTTTTCAAATGATTATAAGATCGACACATGGTGCATTTATAATTAAAGTGTATAGGCTGTTTATATGTGCTGTCTGGTTTTGAGGGCTTTAAAAAAAAGAAACAACACAAAACCAAACAAACAGCCCCCCCCAAATATGCTATTTCTTTAGCCTAAGGGTAAGTTTGTTTTTCTCTGTCAAAACAATATATACCGTGTATATGCTCAGGTTATCACTCAGCTTGCACCTGAAAGTCTGAGGTTGGACCTAAACCAAAATAAAGCAGGCTTTATAGAATTTGACCTCAGAGCTACAGGATTTGTTTGAAATATCAGTGTTTTCTTTGAAATTGATGCTAAAATAACCATTTTAGCTGTCATTTAAGTTTGATTGTCAAGAATTTGAGATTCTGTTTGGGAAAAAAAAAGCTGAGAAGAGGGATGTCGTAACGCTTGATCTTTTCTCATTTTTGGTTACAAAAATATCATACCCAAATGAATGTAAAACGACCCAGTGTGATGATTGTAAAGGGTCTAGTTCAGATTTTGCCAGGCATGTGGAGGGTGCCTGCTGAGGTTGAAATAAGAGTGTTTAAAATACTGAAGGACTGAAAGAAAAGATGTTAACTGTACAGTTTGCCTTAACCCAGTTAGAAAACTGTTTTATTTGCTTGTTTTATCTATTTGCAATAAAGATCTTTTGGAAAGTGCTGTCTATTTCAGAGAGTGCTTTCTGAGGTTTTATTTGGGCTGTATTTCTCCCACAACTGATTCTTACCTCATTGCTATTTTTTTTTATATAGGCCACGCATTTTCAACAATCAATTTGAAATCAAATCTCCCAGAGATGGACTGAATCTTAACAGAATTGATGTTAGGAGAGCCATTTTCTCTCAAGGTGCTGTTTTTCAGAAGGACTTTGTTCTAGACACCAACAAGAGTTTTGAAGTTCGTAATTTCCTTGACTAGCTTATTTGTCAGTTGGTATTCTCCAATAATGTCATAGGTACAGGTCAGGTGATATAGAAAACAGTGTTCAGCTGTAGTGTTAAAGAGGTGCCGGAGGTTGATGGCCTTCCCCACTATAGCAGTTCCGCTTCTTTCTTAGGTTCTATCAATTCCAATTTCCAAAATGATTTACCTTTCATTGTTGGTAAGCTAAGCTGATGAAGGTGCATGCAGTCAATAAAGAAAAATAATAAAGTTAATTCTTGTCAAGGGTGGCTCTTTAAAGCAATTGATAATACGTTGTTACATCAAATGAAATTGTAACTTTGCTTCAGTTTTCCTTGTGCATAAATGGCTCAAAGATAAAACTAGAGGCTACCCAGGCCTCTGGGTTATCAGGATTGGTCAACATGGATTATCAGGAGTGGTCAACTTGGATTCACCAAGGGGAAATCGTGCTTGACCAATCTGATAGCCTTCTGTGATGGCATGACTGGCTGGGTAAACAAGGGGAGAGCAGTGGATGTTGTCTACCTCGACTTTAGCAAGGCTATTGACACTGTCTCCCATCTCATCCTCATAGGTAAGGTTAGGAAGTGTGGGTTAGATGAGTGGACAGTGAGGTGAATGGAGAGCTGGCTGAATGGCAGAACTAAGAGGGTTGTGATCAGCGGCGCAGAGTCTAGTTGGAGGCCTCTAACCTTCCTGTTCCACCTGCTCCGGGTGACCGTGCTTTGGACTAGATGATCTCCAGAGATACCTTGCAGCCCTGACCATTCTGTGATTCCGTGGTACCTTCTGTCTCTGAGTATTAAACACCTTTTATTATTGTCAGCTATGGGAAGATTAATTCTTTCACCTTGGAGTGGTTACTCAGGAGGGAAAAAAAAGGGAGGGAAAAAAAATAAGAAAAAAAAGATGTGGTGGTTGTGCAAGTTAATGGTGTGAGCTTTTTAAGTAAATTAGCATTTGAGAGTTCTCCTGACTGGGGCTCATGCCTTCAGCTTGCGCTCCAGCACCACAGTTGCTGGCCGAGCACCCAATGCTGTACACTCCCCCTCTTCCAGATTCAGCATTTTGACACTATTTTAACCTCTTATTAATGTGGTTAACGTAGTGTTTATTAACTAAGACATTCTTTAAAATACCTGTTGTTCTGGTATGAGGGTCCCGTGACCAGTGTCTTTAAAGAAGGCAAAATAGTTCTGGTAGTACTTATTACTGAAAAACCCAGTATTCTTTTTAGCCCATTTTCCTAAACGTTTAGGGGCTTCTCCTTCTGCATATAGATAGATGTTTCAAACTTTGTTTTAAAAAAAGGGCAAAAAGTAGTTATATGCACCAGTCATGTTTGCTTGTTGGTTTTGTGGGGGCTTGGGGGGTTTGTTGTTGCTGGTTTTTTTAATGCTAATCAAGGGGTGCTGCAGTTATTTACAGTTGTGAGGCGCTTAGATGCTCTCCTGATAAGCACTTTAGGAAAGTCTGCAGGGAAGTAAGATTCCAAAATCAGGCTACTGTTTGGATTGATGGCTGTACTTAAGGCATAAGGGAACACGTTTAATGCTTTAACTGACTGGAAAATTCTGGGAGAATTAGTCAACTAAGGTACCAAGCCCAAGGTAGCAGCTTATAATACAATTTTTATACAAGGCATGTCAAAGTGAGAACTCTCTTTGTGATTGTTACAGGATAATACAAATTCTAGTCAAGTACGTTTGAGGTATGGTTTTGTAGACTCTGTCTTTTTCTATTATCAGATATCTCAGTCTCATGACTAGTCCATTCAATTGCACAACATCTATATTATTACTAGCATTGATTAGTCATAAAAAGTAAGGTTTATAATTAGGAGAGCACAAAGTTACTACCTGGAAGAGTGGATAAGAAGAAAGTGAAATGGGAAAGTCACTTAATCTTAGTATTGCAGTTCTGCAAAATATAATTTATTTTTCTCCTAATATAGCTGAGTTTTATGTTGATAACAAGCTACTGAGTTAATAAATCTGTTGCAGCCATTGAGACTTCTCTTTTAATAACAGAACTAATGAAGGAGCATTAAGGAAAGGAAAAATACATTTTGCAGGGTATAGTTTTTGCAAAAATATTTTCCTCTCCCCTACCAGTGTGTTTTTAATTGATTGCGATTTCTGATGCTTTATACAGAGTATAAGGGCGAATGTCTTAAGGCTGAAGTCATCAAATTCAATAAAATTAAAATACATTGTCTAAAAATAACTATTTAGATTATTATTTTTTGTTTACTTAATGGCATACATTTATTGTAGTTATAAACTAAGCTTATTTTGGTTTTGCTTATTTTTTTTTACATCATTAGATTCATATTATGTGGTGAATGATGTATATCTATCAAAAACACCTCTACTAATACCTTGTATATTGTAGATATTATTTATTTCCATCTAGGTACTATATTGAGTGCAAGAAGGCTTGAGCAAGTAATTGTTACTATAACAAATTCCCTATATTTATTCTAGTGGAGGTGTAAAGTTTGCATGGTCGAGATTGCATTCTAGTATTACATATTCTAAAAAGGAACTACTGATTTGATTTCTTAGCATTTAATTGCATATTTATTTCATTTGAATTTGATCTATCTAGCTAAAAGATTATTTTATGATATAAAAATATGCGCTTTTTTCCATTTTAATCCTTTGTTGTTCTACCTTTTACTGCTCCAAGGAAAGGTCCATTCAGCTGATTGAGAGACTACTTTTAAGTTTCAGAGATAGATTATAATGTCGGTAATATGAGCATTGTGGATGCTTTTTAAATGCTCTACTTCCATGTCAGAAGTCCATTTCTTTTAAAAGAAACAAAGTATTAACCTACATAGGTAGATGGCTTACCAAGAAGACATGACTGATACTTACAGAGACTATCATGTTTTCTAGTCATTTTTGCATGCTTCTGAAGTGTACACCTGGGCCCTTTGGCAATGATTTGGCCTAATTTCTAATACTCTTAGCTTACTGCTACTGCCTTTTGTTTGCTCTCCCCACCCCACCCCCCCCTCCCGCAATACAAGTGAATAGTTTTACCGTTTATTGATGTTATACGTAGTTTTATGCTGGAGTAGTCACAGTCATGTTTATAAGCCAGTCTTGCTTTGTGTTGTATTCAATATGGTCTGTAACATAAAAAAAAAGTAAATACAACTGTTGGAGATAACTGAATCTATATGTTGCAAGTGTTATAAATGTAATGTTTTTTTTTTAATTTTTGCTTGAGTCACTGAAGTATCAACCCAATCCAGTTTCAAATCCTAATATGAAACCCTCTGTTTTAACCTAACGAATTTTATACATACACAAGCACATTTTACATCTAGTGAAGAAACAAGTCATTTCTTTACGTGTGTGTATATATATGTATGCGTACTAATGCTTATTTTTAACCAGATGTAAACATGCACACGCACACACAAGGTAGCTTGCAGATTCACTATTGAATAAAATAGGTTTATTTGTAAAGACGAAGAAATACTTTATATTAACCTCCAAAGTTTTCAGATATGTTAAAGCTTTCATGTTGATAGTAAATATGTAATCCTACCCTCCCTTTTTTATAACAAGCTGAAAATTTTATCAAAGTGTAATTTATATCCTACTTGCTTTTTGTTTTAGTAAGACTGACTATGAAGTGCTCTAAGCTTTGCAGAAAAATCTCTTGCAAATGGTGACATTGTTTCTTACTGTTAATAACCAAATCATTGCATCCCAGTTTCCTTGATTAGAAGAACCTTGTCGTTTTTTCCAGTCTCTCTTGAATCTTTCAGATTTTGTGCTCCTATCTCTAGAAAATATAATTACTTCCATCTAAAAACTGGAAATAATTGAAAAGAATAGATTACTTCTAATTATTGGGAAAATGCTTTGTTTGTTATCAGCTGAAGAAGGCAATGATAATGCTTCTTGTTTTTACAATTTTGTTTTATGTTTTCTTTAACTCCCAGCTCAGTTGTGCAGTTACAGGAGAATCTGAACTGTCGTTTGCAGAAAATGTTTGTCTCTACCATCATGAAAAAAAAAAAAAAAACCAGAAAAGAGAAAAATCTAAAAAACCAAGTATGAAGAAATTGATGTTAGACTCAATCTGTTTTTAACCTGTACTGTTGACGATCTTGGAGTTCTATCAAGAGACAGTCTACTGGAGAAGGCACTTCTCCCACTGAGAGCAAGTATCACTAGACTCTCTCCGCTTTCCTCTCTGATAGAGGAACAGCACCACATTTGAGTTAATAACTTTCCTTACTGGGTTTTCAACAGCATTTTTGTGCTTTAATTTCCATTGCCTAGTGACACTGCAACCAGTGTAGAGATTTATTCCCATGCAAAACAGATTGACTTAGGGTAATTTGAATCCTTTATGCATGGATAGACTCATTAGGAAAAGGAGGCAAGGCAGAACTATAAAAAGAACTAATAATCTTGCTAAAGGAGCCGTTAATTCCCTATAGCATTGGAGGCACTTTCATGGAACAGGGAAAAGGAAGGTTGATTTTGCAGAGCCCATGCTGTCTCCACAGGCATCCTCTCTTCTTTGTCCAGAAACAGATCGCAGATATGACATCCTTTGTCTTCTCCAGAACCTTATTTAATATGCTTGGACCATTTCTGGCTTTGTTAGCTTAGAATGGAATCACAAAATTGTTAGAAGGGACCTCTGGAGGTCACCTTGTCCACCCGCCCTGCTCACGCAGAGTCACCTAGAGCCAGTTGTCCAGGACCATGTCTGGGCAGTTTTTTTAATATGTCCAAGGATGGAGACTTCGCAACTCCTCGGGCAACTTATTCCAGTGCTCAGTCACCCTCATAGTAAAAAAGTGTTTCCTGATGTTCAGAAGTAACCTCCTGTGTTTCAGTTTGTGCCCATGGCCTCCGGTCCTCTGGGCACTGCTGAAACCAGCCTGGTTCTGGCCTCTTTGCACCCTCCCTTCAGGTATTTATGTACGTTGATGAGATCCCCCATTGATCTTTGCTCCAGCCTTTCCCCCAGTCTCTGGAACATAATGATCCAGTCAATAGCTTTTACAAAGTATGGGTTTCTACCCAGCAGATGCGCTGGGGTCTTCTGCTTTATGCCTGACCCTTCTGCCTTGGCCCCAGTTGAGTGCTCTCCCCCAGCAGTACCAGTGACACCAGCTTTTATAGGCTGCTGCACTGGGCAAACAGACAGAGCTACATCGGCTCAGAAAATAAGTGAGAAAACCTGCTTACCTGCAGTTTGTCTGTTGGGCTTTTTGCTTCTGAAGTGACTGTTGTCTTATAACAATCCAGTTCTAGGTAGGAGTTCCAGCCCTATATTGGGACACCCTGATGCTGTAGCAATGTAGATACTGTACTGATGGGAACAAAGAGCAGCAACCTGAATATGACATGAGAGAACAGAAAAGGCTAGGTCAAAAGTAAACAGTCATAAAAAAAAAAAAAAAAAAAATTGCATGGCGGGACCACATTTTAAAAAAGAAAGATTAAAACCTCCAGAAGACTAAGTGGGGGTTAATTTTCTGCCCCTTTTTGTGTGTGTGCATGTGTATATTCATGGCTTTAAAATTTTATTTTAAAGGCATTTAGGAATGTGGCTGGTACTTCACGATTGTTTTCCTGTGATAGAGACATATTTATTATTCATTGCAATAATTACTGTGTAATATTTTATACTAAAAGTTGTTCACATTGCACAATCAGGAAATGCTTAGGAAGTGGCTGATTTAACTGTTCTATTTTTAACTCCATACCAAATTATAGTGAATAGTGTTAGCGCTTTTATACTTGTAGCATCTAGTAGGCTTTTCACCACCACACCGGTCAGTACCTTCTCATGAAAAAGGAAATGTATTTTTCCAGAGCTTCTGTGCATAAATTGTTTGTAAAATAAGATTTTTTTTTATTATTTTTTTTTTTTTACCCAGAATTTTTTTTATTGTGTGCTGTTTCCAAGGGCACTGTGTTTCAGGATTCTCCTAATGCTTTTATCATCCAGCTTCTCTGATCAAGAAAGTAATTTATTGCTGATTGCAGAACTCTTGAACTCAGTCTGGCAGCTGCAGTGTGAAACTTCTCTGATCCAGTCTCCTAGTTACTTATTTACATATCATTTGAAATGATTTTCAGGGCTGTTTGAAAACCTCTTGACATTGCATTATCCGTGTTTCAAATCTTATGGTGATTTGTTTTTTTGCTCTCTTTGTATTACAGATAACAGACGAGTAACTTTGGAAAGGTCTCGTTCTCGCCACAATGGAACAATTGCAGCTGTATGATTCTTCTGATGCCAAAGAATTAGTGAATTGTTTTATTTACAATTAAACGGATATACTTTGAAAAGAGTTTATCATACAAATTGGCAATGATCATAAAGGAATACTGGTATTGATTAAATGAGAAGGTGTATAAATATTATGTATTTTCAAAGCTATTGCTAAATAATCCACATACTGTATCTTATTACCCCAACTACCAAGATCTGTAAACAGTGTTAAACAGTAGGATATATATCTTATTTTCTTACGTTCTTTCTTTTTTTTTGTTCTCCCTTCTTTTTTTTTTTTTTTATTTTTTTTTTAAAGCTGGCAACTTACATGAAAGGAGTTGGGGATTTCTAGGTTATGTTTTATATGGGTAAGAAAATACAAATTTGTTGAAAGAATACAGCTGTGGATTCCATGTGCAGTTCTGATTTGGACATGAAAGGAAAAAAATAATAAAATTGTACATTAATAAATTCAGAGGTGAGCTGGTCTACATTATCAGAATCTTTTTTGTAACCATAAAAAGCAAGGCATAGCCCCAGTCAGGTTGCTGAAAATCTTATCTCAATATAAAGCCTGGTGGATTCAGCTATTTTGGCTGCAAGTAGGATATACCACATATCTATGCTTTTGTTGATATGATGATGTATAGTTAATTATCACTGCTAAAAAAAAATTAAATAAAACAGAGCATAGGATTTTACCAAAATTAAATGATATCAAGGACAGGATATGTTTTTACATGTATCTAAGGAGGGATTTTTCTAATGATGCACTTATATATTCTTTATAAAGATATTTGGGGGAAAGTATGATTGTCCTATTTTCATTATGCTAAAAATACCTTTGTGTAGGTTTTTAGAGACAAGCTACGTTATGAAGTTATTGAGAACTGCCTCTGAGTTTTTCCTCTGTTTCTCAGGTAAAACATGTAGCGGGATCTCTACTGGTGGATTTTAGTGCTGAGGGTTTAGCAGCTAAGAACAGATTTTCTACCTGGAGCACTATATAGCAGTGATCAATGATTGCAGCAGTCTGATTTTTTGGGAAGCTCCTCCCATTCTGCTTTGTATACAGGCCCCTGCACTGCAGTACCTCAGGTGAGCAGTCAGTTGAGTAGCTGACACTGTCTATGTTCTGCCACTCAATGGGAAACTACAGTTCCCTTTTCTCCCCAGACTCTAGTTGAATGTACAGTCTGTTTGGTGTTCAGGTCAGTCTTCACCATCCTTTTTACTAAAGGTTCGTTGTTTATCTGGATGGGATAGAGGATTTTAAGTGGGAGTTCCAGTGGAACTGCTCATATGTTGCTCAGCTATGATATTTAAAAAAACGGGATACAATGTAGTAGATGGCACTTGTTCTCAAATTATTACTGCTTTTCACTGATTGATGAATTATTATGAATACTTTGATTGCCTGCTGTTATGGGGAACTTTTGTTTTTAAAGTTATATAAAGAATATTTGGAAGGTAAGGTGTCACATTGTTTTCTGTGCACAAACTGCAAGCTCTAGAGGAGCATTCAATACTGGGGCAGTGTAACTTTGCACTACTGCTTGAGCCAAGCATCTTTGTACAGTAGATTCTTTTTGCTTCTCTGGTGAGATACTCTTAAGACTATCTGACCTATTTGGGTTAAATTCTCACAGTTTCAAACTACACTGATCAATATCCAATTATTGTAAGAAAAGTTACAGTTCCTTTTCACTCTAGTATTGAAACAATTTTTTTTTAATTGTCTTCAGAGGAAACAGGGGTTTTGCCCATTGCTGTATCTGTAAACATAGGAATACGACTGAAGCCTAGTGAAATGTGTGCTATCAACTAATACTCTTCCTAAACTGTTTGGGGTTTTTCTGTGGTTTTAGTAACAAACTAAAGAGTTGTATGGTATTTCAGGAAAAAAACCACATGCGGCAGGATTCTGTCTCCCTGTTTATCAGTAAGAGATACAAAGAACTATATCCTGTTTCATGTAAGGTTGACATCAACCTTGTATCAAAGTATAACTTTTTAAAATGGAACTGTTAAATTTACAGTTATAAAAATGTGCTTAATGTACAAAGCCAGTTTAAAAGGATTAGGTTCATAATGTCTATAGAAATTTGTACTACAATCGACAGTGTATTAGAATTCAAATTTTAAAATTAGCATTTTGCTGGGATTTACAAGTATTGGTATAATCTTTATATGTGAAAACTCAAAAGCTCACAACAGAATCTTTATACTGTAGCAGTAATTATTAGTACACGAGTTTTTCATTTCCATGGGTTGTTTTTTTTTGTTTTGTTTTTTTT
>VYZM01008049.1:29249-103205 GCA_013398915.1 Dromas ardeola
AGAGAATTTTAGCGCATGACAGCGTATTGTTGGCAGTTAGGAATAAAGCTTAGTAGTAATAGTGTTGAAATATAAATCAGTGGTCATGGCATCGTTAAGTCTAAATAAATATTTTAGTCCCTGTTTATGAAAAGTGAAAAACCAAAAAGTATAAACTGGTGGGGTTAGACGGTTTCTACAGTGGTGATAATGCTGTCACTTCTCTTTTTTTCCCTCCAGAAAGTAGTCAGAGCTGATTTCAAATGCTTTGAGCTGTGTCCTTTTAGTTTTTATTTTTTGGAGAAAAATTGTTGATGTAAAACATCTCACCATCAAATGAAAAGCAGAAAAAGCTGGCGTTGAATGATTATAGCTAAGAAACACTCAGGGAAAAAATACAAATACTGAATGAGAAGGATGTGGAAAGAAGATCCACATCAGTACAATGGTGACTCTTCTATTCTTCTGTTGTAGTTTTCACTTTGTAACCCAGTCTCACCCAAGCGAAGACCTGAAGCCCAGAGTTCCCGGCGCAGCAGCTTGGCTTGAGCTCTGGGCCTTTGCGGGAGCAGCCTGGGCAGGCAGCCGTGTCCGCTTGCCAGGCTGTGCCTCTGGGCACCCCCCCTACCTGCCTGTGGAGCCGTGCAGGAGCCATGCCTTCTGCTTGGATTGGCAGGTCTTGGGAAGGAATAGTAGAAGACAAGATGCTGCTGTGGGCCAGTTCCCAGCAGAGCAGGAAGACAGATCCCGGGAAGGGAATGCTCTCTGGTATCTTAAGATGCTGCCTGAGGAGCAAGGAGCTCTTGCTTCCTCAAAGTCACAGTTTTGCACTGCAGGCTCAGGCAGGCATTATTGCAGCAGGTTGTTTACAGATTTCAGCTTTCTCTGCACTGTAAAGGTTAAGAACCATTTAAAAGAGATTAGAGGTGATTTTTAGTTCCATTTTGAGCGATACAGAGGAATTCTGTGCAATACAAGAGCCCTGTGTATAGGTACAGCATAAAACTGGTTGTGATGGTCCTTTGATTCCCTTCTTAGCCCAACTACTGACCTTGAGCAAGTAACTTAGACTCCAACTTTAATTTTATTACCTTTAAAGTAACGATAGATTAGCAAAACTTGCACAAGATTATGCTGTAATCAGCTTGATTTTTGAAAAGAAAAAGAAATTGTTCCTTGCATTGACTAGATAAATCGGTCCAAATTCATTTTGTTTTCCCTCTCGTAGGTAAGATATTAGCAGATTTCTGTAATTAGTCTGCAAAGCCATTTACATTCCATCAGCACTAACACCTGTAGAATTCTGAACAGTGAATTGCAGTGGAAACAAAAAAATACTGAAAATAGTGATGTACCCAGATGAAATACAACAAACACATTTTGTTGTTACAACCTGCATGTATTATTTGAAGCAAAAATTTGTATTGATTCACTTCAGACACGTAAGTTTATCATTGAGGTATTGCTGCTGTAATGATATGCAAGTGTCTCTATCACATATACAATATGTTGCACAATGTTAATGCTTTCTGTATTGATTGCCTCAGACCACTATTCCTCATAAGCAGTAGGAAGTCTTAAAGCCTGATGCAGATGCTGGAATGTGATTATGTTATGATGGAATGGAGCTTATTCAGCAGTCCTGTGATTATTCAGGTAATGAGGGTAATTTATAGCCTCTTATGACCAACTGGTACCAGAAGCTAAAATGCAGCTGTTGGGGGAAACAAAACCCTACTTCAAGAGCTAGTAGGCACAAAAGCACATCAGTTTTTGTTAGGTAGTGTTAAGATACAAAATATAGCTTGTATAATTTATAGAGAAGCCTTAATTAGTTCATATTTGGATCTTTAGGTCTGGTTAATATGCCAAGCCAGACATCCAAAACACTCCTCAGTTTAGTATTATTAGAGCATTACCTAACGTATTATTGTGATGTTTGTGTACCATAGTCAGTCATCTGGATGCTGCTGGGTAGGTTATGCATACTAAGCCTGGCTCTGCTGATTTCAGGCTGATACTCTGGCAGCTTTTCTGTGGACTTTGGAATCATTCCCTATCTATATATCAAATTATAGTTATCTAAATCTATAATTTTAACGAAAGGTAAGTTTTCCATCCAAAGCAAAGTTTCTTCATATAAAAAATTTCCCTAAACCATCTGCAAGTGCCCACATAAATATTTAACTATATAAGTTTTGCTTCTTGAAGTATGATTAAATTGCTTAAAAAAAATGGATAATACTAATTGTATGAGTTTATTAAAACTTGTTGCTTTCTTTGATACCCTTTATATGCTGATAGAATATGTGTTTTATGACATAAATTTTTTCATCTCATTACTTCCTAAAAGTAGTTGGTTCCCCACATTTAAATACTCATTCTGAAGCTTAAAGTTAAGCTTAATTGTGATATTAGGTGGTTAAAAATTATTTTATAAATTCTTTATCACAAAACTGGTCATGGATTCTGTTTGGGAGAAGATATTTCCAAGTATCTAGTTACTGTGAGTTTAATTAAACATAATGGAAATGCTTTTTGAATCATCTACATTATGTTTGCACAGTACAGTCACTTGACAAAAATGAGTAATCTGAAGTCATTCACAACAACATAACTTAATAATTACTTTATTATAGCATTCCTACCCAACTGGATGTTCAAATAACTGGGAGAAGAGAGCTAACTCTGGTTGAAGTGAGTGGGAGACAAGCATCTAACTTCTTAATAGTGAAGGATTGAGGAAAAAAAAGGAAGTGGAATGGTGATAATCAGCTGTCAGTCTCAGCTCTCAATCATACCGGTAAAAATATCTCAAGGAACTTCATGATTTACACTGGAAAGCAACATTTGGTGTAACGAATAATGCCAGGAAGGATAGGAAAGAAATAATGAGGAAGAACAAAATACATAGAAAGTAGTGTTATAACGTGATTTATGAAAACTGGTGTTTCAGAAAGTAATGAAAGTATGTAAATGCCTCAAAGAGAAAACATGGAAATTGATAGCACAGAGAGAAAGTCTGCTATATTAAGGAAGAAAAGGAGCAAACTCGCAGCATATGGTTAGTTTTATCATCTAACACAAGGTGTTGCTCAGCTCTCATCCTTCAGTTTTCAGTATAAAGCGCCGGCGTGTTTGTCCATAAGGTTAATGCTGTTGCACAGCCTGTGAAAGGTGCCAATGTCGGGGAAGGACAAAGGGTAGGGGTTAATTTGCTCAGTCAGCCAGAACTGGGTTCCAACTGCCTGAATTGCATTTTTAAAATAATAACCATTACTTTCATGCCTGCTGGGATTTGGTGGTCAGACATCTTTAGGCATTACTGCCACAGCACTTCACTAACAAAATTCATCCCACATCTCTGTAAAGCGGACCATATAACAACTGTGAGTAGTCTCCTAAGAAATCACTTAAGAAATGACATAAACAAGCAGACATAGCTTAGAAAACACATTTCTCTAATGGCACTTTACCACACATAAAGCTAAAATTATTTTAAAGGATGCTTCTTAAATATAAGGTGGAATTAGATTTCTAACTTTTTAAAATGTGGAAACAGGAAAAACTGCTTTGCCACTGAAATGCTTCTGTATTGTACGACTTCCGTACATGCTGAAGTCAGGTGACAACATTTTTTTTAAACTGGAATTTTTTGACAGTATGATAATCATAAACTGGTATAGACACAAGTTACAAAAGGGGACAAGAATGTAACTATGCTAAATAATTCAGCAAAACCTATTTCAGGTGCGTTTGGGGGCTTTTTGCATCTGTCCTTGTATTTTCTTCCTAAATAATTTCATTTCTGTAATCTTACTTTTACAGCAGCAACCATTTAAAAAAGCACTAAATCATAGGCAGTATAATCCCTTTTACACAAAGGAACAATTTAAAAAGGATAAACTTCATTTTTATGGGTTTCAGTGAACTGTATCTCCCATTCATTTAGTTACTGTGTTTGCCTTCAGCTCACAATGTGTTTTGCCATGTAAAATCTTGAGTGTTCTTGATTCCTGCATTTGGCAAAGCACTGACATAGGAGATAAAAGGTCTTTTGATCTGTTCCCTTGTGTTGTCCAAGAAGTGATTCAGACCTGCAGCTACTTATCTATGAGCCACACAGACCCAAATCTGAGGGTCAAGCACAATTTCTTGTGAAGCAAAATTTAAAACGCTAAGTGTAAACAGGCCTTGGAATGTGATAAAAACATGTCTGTTGAATACTATCTCTGATATTTTTGGTTGGGTTGGACTGTTAGAAAATTTTAGCCTTTGAATAAAATCTATTTATGCATACTATTAAAATACCTGGTCGAAGAGTTATGCCAGGATTAATCTTAGGTATTGCTTACTACTAGGATTATTCACCTAACCAGGTTTGTGTTGTTGCTTACTAGTTTCACCATTATTTGTTTTCAGTTTGAGCCAGATTGATATATTTGAGGAGAGGTCTACCCTGCCACTTTCAGCTAATGTATGTCATTGATCAAGGTAGGTAAGAGACGTCAGTCCTACTGATGTAGTTATGCAGGGGAAGCCTTTAATGTAAATTCTGCTGCGTCAGGAAAACTATATTTTTACTTTCGTACATTGTATAATCAAGGAACCAAATTATATAAAACATAGATCTGTCCTCATGAAGTTATTTTTCTTACAATGTATACTAGTTCTCCTACATTATTAAAGCCTTTGCTTCTAATGAAGACATAGCCTGCAATTTTGGTACAATGCAGTACCAACACAGTCATGATTTTCTTTCATTTTTATTTTAGTCAGTTTTCTTTCATGGAGGATCAGTTGCAGGTGCCCGAGTCTAAAAAGGAGCAGATGTGAAAGATCAGGTAGGATCCGATGCCTAATTTAAACCGAAATGTTTCTGTTGAACTTCTTATTTTTTTCACCTGTAGAGCAAATTTCTGAAATCTTTTGCTTTCACTGTGTGTTTCATCCAGTATGCTTTCAGTTAGTTTGTGTCTCTCCACATAATTTCGGTTGCCATTGTGGTGGCTGCCTTTGCAGAGCAGAAAATTGAAGTTATCAGGGACCATCTGCACTGCACATTTTCAGACTGGAAAAGTAAGGAATATCCAACAGAATGTGTGGGAGAATTTTTTAAAGAAACAAATTTCAGCAAACTGAAATAGTGAGACTGGGTCCTCATAATTTTTGTGGAAGCAGCCATCTTCACTCCCACAGGTAGACTTTACTCCAATGAAGCCCTGCATGTTAGTATATACTTTTAAAACACACTTCACTTATCTCTGCTCTTTGAAAAATGGCTATTACCTGAGGCACAGAACTGAACAAGGATCTTATTATGGTGGAGTTCTCATCCATATAGCTTCCTGTGCAGACAGTCTTTTGCGATATAACTGTTTTCTCTTTCTCGCTCTCCAGAATAATTTTGTGAACCTGTGAGTTTGAGTTAGGTGCGGTTGAGAGAAATAGTCAGGTTTATGGATGTCTCTTGAGGAGGCAGAATTGACCACAAGAGAGACTCTCTGAAGTGGCATTAGTTTATTGATGCAGCATGCTAGGAAACAGAACATTGTGTCCTAAGTGTGGAGGACTTTTTACTTGGTGCGAGGGACATGGCAAGGTAAATACGTGTGGAGGGATGAGAGGATGTGTGCTCGCTGTGTCAGTGAGCAATAACAAGAATTGTATCCATCAGGGATGCAAGGGTAAAAGAAGCAGAGGTTTATATTTCTCAGAAGGCATTGCTTATTCTGGCAAAATGTAAATGCGTCAATCTATAACTACCCGGCAGTGTGTGATGTGAATAATTATTTTGGCGCCAATTCATTTTTGGTGCAATTTAACATTGGTGGAATTAAAATCCAATCCTTTAACTGTAGGTTTTGTCTCCCCCAGAGGAAACAGTCCCCTGTTTGGCTGAATACCCTTGTCTCAAAATCTCCTCAGTAAAAATGAGTATCATTCTGAATGTGTCAGTGTTAAATGTATCTAAACCCGCTATCTTACTCTAAAACGAGTATTTTTATACCTAATCCTGGGCCCAGCCTTTTTGCAACATTTGTTGTACAAGACAACGATATAAGTATACAGCACAGAGACTGATTAAAAAGTTTTCCATATAGCTTCTAGCTGGTTGCAATTTAGAATATGAGTTGCTATACTGAGATGCTGAAAACTGTAAACAGTATTTGCATTTTGTTATGAATATTTTGCATAACTTTAAGGATGTTTTCTTTATCCCCAAGTGGGTCTGTTTTGAGCCCGTAATGTACTGTGAAGTTTCAGTAACACAGAAAAATTTGTTGAGCACAAACAGGCCAGTATCACAGCAGACGTAACAGCATTCAAGCAAAGAGTGTTTTGCATCAAAAATATGTATACATTTGCATTTTTGATGCACAAATCTACTTAATCAGCACTGCAAATGAAGCCCATAACAGAGGCAGTGCAGAATTCTATGAAATTGAAAAGTTGTGTGTAATTTCTGAAAAACAAAGTCTATTTTGCACAGCTCTGACTATAGCTAATATTTAAACCAATTTAATCACTGGTGAATTAACATGGCAGAAATACTCTGAACTTCTTTATCATTGTAGGTTTTGAATGTCCTTAGCTCTGTGGAGTATGCTTTTTTTTTAATGTTTCTTAATTAAACATTTATCCTATTTAATTGCTAGGAAAAGGAAAAAGCACAGAAAGATTGAGATCAGAATTTTAAACATCATCATTTTAGGCATGTTGATTTTTGTTCTCAGATTTAGATGCTTAGGGAATTATGTTGAGGGAAATTCAGTAGACAAGATTCCTGTTTAAAGCCAAAGGTGTTGCAGCTATTCAGCTAAGTCAGTTGTTTGTGTCACAGTTGAGGTATCTGTTCTAGAGAATTCTTCATAAATGCAGTCCATGGTTGCTGTCCAGAATTGACTAAGAATTCCAGAGTTTTATTCCCAGAATTCTGACTTTTGAAAATGTTCTTTTATCCAGAATGGGTTCTGTTTTCTGCCTGGAAAAGGGATTGACCTCCATCCCAAAGCAGCTTTTAATCCAGTTAATAGTTATTATTGACTGTTATTTCTTTTTGGTTTTATTTCTTTCTTCCACAATTCTTGATAGTGTTGATTGCTTTTTAGTGAAAAAGTGTCTACACTACAAAAATTCGATGGACCCGACACTTAGTCATACCAGAAGACTGACTAGGCCGTGCAAACTAAGCAATGGTTTTATACCTAGTCTCAGTCTCATCTGTCTCAGATGAGGAGGTTATAGATGTTAATTATAAAATAATTATAGATGTTGTTATAAAAGTGAATTTCAAGGTAGAATCAAAGGAAACATGTTTGGTTTTAAGTCAGTAATGTGTTTTTCTTTTTTTACATTAACGTTGTTAAACAAAAGGAGAGCCTTCTTTCGCGGAGTAAGGGGACAACTACTTTGTCAAGGTCCTTCTATAAGCAAAGTTTCTCATGTAAAAGGTTTAAGACATTTTAAAAATACTATAACTGTGCTAGTATATTTTGAATCCCATGCTTATGATTTTAGGGGTTCGATTTCTAAACAATATGATAAGTCTAAATAGGGAATCTCAGTCAAATGTCAGGCTTCTTGTCTGTAAGGTATATCCACTCTTAAGTGTAGTGCAGAATGTCACTGTCATTCCAATTAGTGCAGCTGATTGGTATTAAATTTTTTTCATTTGACATACTACAATATTTTTGCTTCAAGCCAGACATTTTGTACAAGATACAGAAACACCACATAATCACAACAGACATTAAGGCTAATGGCAGAAAGGACCTCTAAGAGTGTGTAAAATGGAAGAAGCCAGCTTTCTTATTTTTGCAGTGTTTCAGTTATATTTGTTATAGCAATATTAAAAGATATTTTAGGACAATGCAGAGTCTTCCTTTTTTCCCTCTTTAACAATGGGGGTTATTTTTCCCCTTTTCCAGTTACTGGGAATTTCGCTGGACTGCCACGACTTCTCAGATATGTTGGATAGTGGCTTGGCAACTTCATCCACCAGTTTCCTCAAACCCATGGATGAATCTCATCAGATCACATGGCTTTGTGCACCATCAGGTTTCTCAGATGGTCTTGAACCTGATCTTCTCCTACAGTGGGCAGTTATTCATTCTCCCAGTCCCTGCTTTTGCCTGCTGTGACTTGGGTAGTGTCGCTAGAGCACTTGCTGGTGAAGACTGAAGCAAAAAAGTCATTGAGTACTGCAGCCTTGTCCATATCCCAGGTAGCCAGGCCTCCCATTTCCTTCTGGAGAGGGCCTACACTTTTCCCTCATCTTCCATTTATCACTGACGTACCTGTAGAAGCTTTTCTTAATGCCCTTGGTGTCCTTGGCTAGATTTAACGCTATCAGGGCTTTAGCTTTCCTAACCTGATCCCTGGCTGCTCAGACACTTCTCTGTATTCCTCCTAGGCTACCTGTCCTTGCTTCTACCCTCTGTAGGCTTCCTTTTTGTCTTTGAGCTTGTCCAGGGCCTCCTCCTTCATCCACGCAGGCCTCCTGGTGTTTTTGCCCAACTTCCTCTTTGGATGCATCGCTCCTGAGCTTGGAGGAGGTGATTCTTGAATATTAGTCAGCTTCCCTGGGCCTCCGTTCCCTCCAGGGCTTTATGCCATGGGACTCTGCCAAGCAGATCCCTGAGGAGGCCAAAGTCTGCTCTCCTGATGTCCAGGGTAGGTAGTGAGCTTGCAGTGCACCCTCCTTGCTGCCTTAAGGATCTTGAGCTCCACCATTTCATGGTCACTGCAGCCAAGGCTGCCCTTGAGCTTCAAGGGTAATTTGTACAATAGTCTCAGTCCTTAGGCTGTGAGGTATTTGCAAGTGACTTTCTTTGTTCATGGACAAGGGTGCAGAGAGAGGATCCTGAACGCTGGACACATGATGTTTGGCTTGATCTTTATCTTCTCCTAACTGGCATGCAGAGTCTTTATCTGACTATCTGATAATGGGTTGAATCATCAATAGTCAAATATAACTTTGGTGCCTTATGGGAAACGGTTCAGTGAGGAATGTGAGAGTCCCAATGGTTTGCAGAGACATCTGCAACTTTGTTTGCAGTTTTGGAAGAGAGGTTAAAGGCTGGATGGACTTGAGACGAAACTGCTCTTTGCCTGCCATTGTAGACCATGCAAATTAAGCATAAGGTAAACTGGCAAGGCACTGAGGAAGAAATGGCAGAAGAGAAGAGGAGGAAGCCTCCATCAACACTGCCTGTTTTTATATAAATAGACTTTTCTCTCTCTGCCTGTCAGTCAGACATCCTCCACTCAATTCACATAAGAAACATTTATGCATGCCTAACTTAACATTTTGCCTTGCTACAGTGCACTTCTATTGAAAAATAAGGCTCAGATATTCCATTTGATATTAGTGGTATGCAGTAATATCAGGAGAGGACATTGCTGAACCAAAGAAAATCCTCAAACAAATAAACGCAGTTTTCCTTCCCACATTGATACATCAGTGTAATTACACTGATAATGGGACAACTGTCAAACTTTCATCTGCGTGACAGCTTTCTTGGGGTCACTTTCGGGCAGAAACCTCGGTACCGTTTCGATCATGGTGAGCCAGCAAGCTTCAGGAGTTCCTTGGTAACAGAAAATGTTCTGGAGCAGAATTATAGCAAACACTTCGACTCTAAGCAATGTGATAAAAGAAGGGTGTTATATGTTGAGAATACTTATTTAGAAGTATTTGTAAAAATAATTCCAGAGAAAGCCCCTTCCTATGTCTTGAAGTGAATGTCACAAAAGGAAATTTTCAGAGCATAGATTCAGATCTCTTGAAATGTTTTCTGTAATATTATTTATTACACTGGCATCTGGGGGATTATTCTTTTTGTTTTCGCTTAGTGTTCCTTTCAGGTCTTGATGCTAGTATCTGTTTTCAGCCAATAACATGACATTCTCCAACATCATTTCTCTGAGATCCAGTGATGACCAGAATTTCAAGCATCATCATCTTGAAATATTGACAAACTACAGTTAGATCAAGTGAAGCATCAGTTCCCTTTTCCCAAATGTGCAAACCAAACTACAGAGCTCTAATAAACAGACTGGTCCTTTAAGAGACTGCTCAAATTAGAACCCAGAAATGGTTCTTGTAGTTCAAAATTAGTTTTAATAAATTCCTGAGCAGAAGAAAGGGTGCTGTGCACTTTTTTTTTTCCCCATGAAAAGGTACGACCATTGCTACCATATTTATCTGGGGCTAACAATCCCTAACATTTCAAACTAACACAAGAAAACTGAGAGGGCGAATAGAAAATTGACAGTCTGGGAGGGTAGAACACACCCTAAAGGATTAGTTTCTTTTGGCTTTTTATGTTCTTTTCCACAGGCTCCCGCACTTTTGTTTAAAAACAGTAACTGCATCAGGCTTTCATTCTTCCCCATATGAAGATTACCTTTCAAATGTATTGCTGCTTTTTTTTGGTGTATCCTCAAATACGGGATAATAGTAAGAACCGTAAGTCCTTGGGGTTTCCATAGGCCTTTCAATGAAGTTTAATCCTCAAAGCCAGGAGGGAGCCAAGTCTAAGAACATGAAGGTGGGTGTATTCACATAGGTTGTATACAAACATAGTGGCTATATTTGGCATTAGCAACCTCTGGGGAAAGCGGTAGTGATTGTGTGAGAGACATACATGCAGAGGAGTCTGGGATTTCACTGCCGTGCCTTTCAAGTTTGCTTGCATGAGCCTTACCTATCCTAATGCCTGTTAGTACTTTGTTGCTAACTCTGAGGCTGAAAAATGGGCAGCAGCATCCTGACCTTAGAATGGCTCTGAGTGGCAGATAGCATTAAGCACGGTGACTATCAGTCTTATTGGGTGTCATCAGGAAAATGGTGTGAATAGTCAAAGTTTGCTTGAGGACACAGCACTATTGACTGTTCCTGTTCTTACAGCACTTAGCCACATTGAAAACTGTTGCCAATATGTCTTTACTAGATCTCTTGAACTCCCTAAGTGACCAGTGATAGCAGTACTTGTTTCTTTGGATCCTACTGAGTTTTTCTTTGCTGAGCGTGTTTGGCCAAGCAATACACAAGCCATCTAAGATGATTGTAATGCACTTTTAAGTGTGTAGAGAAGGCTATCAACATGCAGATGTTAAACCATGTCATGTCTGAATCTTGCTTTCAGGTAAGGCTAATACCTGTGTAGCGGTGACAACACGAACGCCTGCTGTGAGAGCAGTAAGGGTTCTATAGTCAATTGCTAGAGATGTGTTTATGTTCCTTGCATAGTTTTTTGTTTGCACTCCATTTCACTGTGGTGAAGCTGGTCGGAGGCCAGAGAAGTGCACGAGCCCAGCAGCACAGCTGAGTGCTATTTGCACAGTGTAGCACGACCGTTGCTACTACAGAGGTAACATAAATTTGTTCAACAGTGCCAAGAGACTCCAGTGAAAGTGAGAGATCGAAGGTAGCCAAATAATCGTCGTTCTGGGAGAAGGAAGAGATCCAGTGGAACCCAGTAATATGTGGATTACGGTTTCTGTTGATCCCTCCAACCGATAAGGGCTATGAATCGGAAGAGCCAGCAGGGGCACTGGGGAATAAAAACAAACAAACCCCTTCTTTATACAGCTATTCCATAGCTTTTAATAGAAATTATATGTGGATGGTGCAAAGCTGCACCAGGAGCTGCTGTAATAAGGATAATAATAATAATATATTCTGTAGATAAACATAACAAAACATCTTACAGAAAGTATGCATGCTCTGCTATACCTGTTTTATGCTATACCTTTAGGGACTTTTCCATAAGGATATGTATTAAATCTGGTATATTAAATATATGTCTAATTACTTGTATTTTTAGTGGCTGTTGACAGAATTTATTCCAGCAGCTCTACTTACTCATGTATGAGAGAAGATACTCTATTATGTACCGCATGCAAAGTCTACATCTGTTTTTGTTCCATTCTGCTGCCATGTATAGCGAGTAGGAGTTACTTCATTCTGTCAGAACACATAATCATCCTAGGTTAATTCAAAACTTTCCTTCTTTCTCCCAGCATTACCCTTTTACATCCATTGCATCCTTTGTTTTGGGTCACTGGGCCAGGCTTACTGTCTTGTTATCAGAGTTTTACAGTTCACAGTCTGAAACCCCTCCAGTTCTTAACAGATGTTGCAGACAAGAGATATTTAACCACTCGTGCTGCACTGGTAAACAGAGCCATCATGGCAGAAGGTGAAGAACTGCACTCAGAAACAGAAATGACATAGGAAGATATTTTACTAAGGCTTATCTTACCGTTATTTGATGTTTAGAAAAACTACAGTGTACCTCTCCATTGTTTGCCTTCAGTTATCTCTGGGATTTCAGTCCCACTGCTTTTAGATGCTCTAACCAGATGCAGCAAAAAACCTAATATTGCTCTAAATACTGTATTCTACAGGAGCCCTCTTCTTCTCAGAACTGTGCAGCAGGTCCTGTTTGTTGGTCTGAACAAACTGATGGTGACTACAAAGCCCCTGGACTTTTGGTCTAATACCGACTTGATACAACTAAGTTTCTTTCGTAGAAGATGACTCTGAATCTTGGCATCAGACCTGAAGCCCACTAAATCTGTGGGGAAGCTGAAGAGCCCAAAATCCAGGGAGAATTTATGGCTGAAACTGTTTCTAATAATAGGACAAGAGACCCGTTGTTTCTGTATAAATAAATGTGTCAACACACTTTTGTGTAACTTCATCAAAAACAGTGGTAGGAGCTCCTTCCCAAGGGATGCAAGAAGTCCAAAGCAATTCATCTCCTCTTTACATTGTCACTGGTTCACCAAACTTCTCTTTTATCATCCTAGTCCCTATATTTTTTCTTTTCTTTTTTTTTTTTTTAAGCATCATTGTAGCTTAAGTACCAACAGAAGTAAAACCTAAAATTTGGGTTTGCGGAAAAATATTTAAAAGTAAGGATAGGTAGAGAGAAAGGAACTAATATGTCAACTAGTTTTCATAATCATTCCAGTATAGCATTTTCCAGCCAATTATCTGTTTTTCTGCTTAGAATGTTCAGCAGGGGACATTCACCATATGTTTCTGTAACGTTTAGCCAAGTTAGATCCTGAGTAGAGCCTGCGGACCATTAATAAAATGTAAGTAAATAATAGTAATAAGTAATAAGGATCATTCAGAGATGACCTTCCCTGGTGGCAGTGCTCAGCTATTCATAACCTTCTGGTAAACACAAACGATGAAACAGAGGAAAATGATATATGAGAAACAGGTGTAGCATCCGGGGAGCACAGTACTCTTGAGCTGTTTGACATGCTCCTTACATCTGCATTTAATAGAAGAGTAGAAATTGTTACTTATCTTGGCAAATTGGATATGAGAGGTAATTAGACCTGTATCCCCTTGAAATTTCATGAGCTTGTAAAATGAGTGACAGAACTTTACCTTTCCAGTTCATATATTCAAGTATATCTGAGAATTGCCATCACCGTTTTAGTTGAACTAATCTGTACAAATTAGAAAATACAGTAATCTTCAGGGTCCAGTTAGATTTGGACTCATTGCTCTTTACCAGTGCTGCTTTCTGATGGATAAATAGGCCAGCAAGTGGGACACAGCTTGAGATTCAAGAGACCCGGAACCAGTTTGCTGCTGTGCTGTAACCTTTTTTGTGACCTTAGAGCTGGATACACCGCCTGTCTTGGTATGTTTTAACCCGATGGTGTGAGATCAACAGCTCTAAGTACCTACCCTCCTGGGCAGTGAAGGGAATTGGAAAGTGGAGTTTGCAATAGTCGACACAAAGATAGAACATCATCATGATGAAGAGGAGAATGCATATTAAAACTTAAATTCCTCGTCAGTTTAGGAGTCCGGTCCTGGTTTGAGGTCATATATCTTAGATCATAATCTTAGCTGGAGCTGAATAACTGTGTCATGTGTCTCAGTAATCATCACTATTTTCTCTTAATACACACCTAAAGAAAGATGTTTGTCCTGACCATTCTGAGTAAAGCATGAGCAGCCACAAAGGGACATGTTTTGCCCACTGTCAATTTTCCAGTTCTGTGCCTATTGTTCCATTAAATCTGTAATGCAGAAGCTTCATATGCTTATCTGCTTGATTAAGTATACACTATCTTCTTTCATCTTCATCATTAAACTGACAATAATTACACAAAATTGAATGCATGACCTCTAAGTCTTTGCCCCAGTGAGTGTACGAGAGAAAGACTGGTTATACTCTAATCCACTGTCATCAAAGTTACAAAGATTTAGTTCCTCCAATTCGGAGACAGTGATTCACATCAGGGAAAAAAAAGGTGCAGATAATTACCATTTATTACCTGCAGTACAAATCAGGTCTGAATCCTCTATCTGTGTTGTCATGAAAAATAACCACTACTCAGTGGAGCAAAAGGTGATGACCCACTGGCTAATGAAGTGTCAAAATGAAGCCAGGAAAAAGAATTGACTTTCAAAGTCAATGAAATGTGCAGGGAAAAATAAAATGGTAAATATTTTACTTGTTTTCCAGGATTTACACTAATTTCGTTTCTTATTTTTTACTTGCTGTTGTTAATTCAAGATTGCAGAATTAGGCTCTGTCTAAAACCAGTTTAGTTGAAAATTGTATCATGTGGAGAAGGCTTAAAAATACAGGCAACCCCCATCTTATTCAAACAGAGACCTCTTCTATTTTTCCTGCTTCTCTGAGATTACAAGTTTCAGATAGAACTGACTGTCTTATGGATGAACTAAGACAGCACTGCTGCTGTGAAATCATCCCGCAGACTTTGACAGTCTGTAGCATTACTGCTCATGCTTCACCACAAAAATCTAGTTCTCCTTTGCTTTGTCTAGAAGGGAGTGGAGTCAGACCATGTTGGGTTTTTGCACGAGAATTAGGAATAAATGTCACTCCAAGCGCTTCTCAGGCAAATGGCTACATCTATATTAAACATTTTGAGCTAGGTATAACTGAGTCTAATCAATCACTAAGAATTTTGATTTTCAATGTACATGAAAACTAGTGAAGTGCTGTTCTTCCAAATGTTTCTCTGGTATAGCAGCTTTGATTTAAATTATTCCAAGAGAAGCTTTAGTGTCACCGGTCAACTTCTAAGCTACTTTTAAAGAACAGAAAAGAGCGAAAGTTTATTTGCTTTAGCTTGAAACTATTTCTACTAGCTGTTGCAAAAGTTTTGTTTGTCTGCATGACAATTTACTACTTTGCTTGCTAACTTGCATCAGTTGGCACATAATGAGATCAAGTAACAGCTCAGCCTTAAGCTGTCTGTCTGTCAGCATATTAGCTATTCTGTCATGGAATAGGAACTTCGCAGAGCAGCTTGGATAAATCAGCTTTCGCAGTTGTCATCTCCAGCTATATGGGGACTTTATGTTAGAAATATTCTGTCTAGATTAGGCAGGAATTGATAGCTGTGCTCTCCAGGAATGATGAAGAAATATCAGAGATGATCATTATCCACATAGTCAGCTTCTTCCGGCCAGTCACTGCTTCATGTTCCATGGGAATAACTCTAACCCATCTCCTTCCGTACAGCTGAGCTCATGAGAGAAACGGTAAAAAATTACATTTGCAACTGCTTTTGTAATGGAGCTGAGCAGCTGGCAGAACAGAATTCCTGAAAGCGCTGCATGGCTTGGACACAGTTTCTTAGGAGGTTTAAGGAAACAAGAAGGCAACATCAGATTTTATTCAGCAGGAAGTTTGTAGAAGGAAAGGGTGAAGTAGAAACAAAGAAACAAAAGAATAAAATTCAGTCTCTGCAAAGCAATGTGAAATGCTGAACTGCCTCACAGGACTAGAGCAAAGGTTAAAACTGGAATCTACAATGTTGTAGAAATCTTAGCCCCAGTTTCAATCCCAGTGCAAATCAGAGCCAATCAAAGCTGCGGTAATTTAAAAGGTAACAGTTCATACACACTAGAGTACGAAGACCTCTTCTTTGTTGTGATTAGTTCTGCCTAGCAGGGTTACACAGCTTACGGGAGAGCTGCGTGACGTGGGAAACCACCAAACCATCGGGCAACAGCGTAACAGAATCTGACCCAGTAATCCTATGAGCTACAACATGTGGGTTCTTTTTTAAATTTTCATAACTTTTCTACTACAGTGCTTCATTATTTGTAGAAAAGACATAGAAAAAGTTTCTGTTAAAATAATTTTCTTTTAAACTTTAGAGGTATTTCATATTGTCACGTTCTAGTTTATCTTGATTCATCCTATCAGATCTTGTAATGTCGCCCTTTCCAGCTCTCCTGCCTTTAAGCCCTCCTGTCAGAAAAGCTAGAATTAAAGAACTGCTGTTCCTTTAACCACCTAAAGAAGGAAACAAAGACCACTGGCAAGATTTTCTTCAGGGAAATGGACTAATGATACAGCCTTCCTATGATACAGCAGTTATGTATCAGATTACTAATGCTGTGGCCATAATATTTCATAGTATTTTACTTATAACGGCTTTTCCATTCTTTTTAAAGTTGTTAGGACACACTTGTAGGGGGGAAACAATCTTGAAGAAAGGTTCTTTATATCCACTCCTTGCGACTGGAATGCATTTCATTATAATGTAATTGCAAGGAGTGAGGAGAGTCCCCACAAAACTTTATTTAAGATGGCATTTCTGGGCACAGAATGTTTCCATTCTGGAATAAGATGGTGTTTAGAGAATAGCAAAGAGTCTGTTGTGACCCCAACCTTAGCAAACGGCTGTTTTAGTAAGAGCTGCCTGAGGATGAGTTGAAGCTGTGGTAGCTAGCTGGCCATACTTAGCTTTTGAAGCTGCAGAAGATTGTGGGGGAAACTTGGGGATTTAGGATGCACTGCAATACTTTCCATTGGTTTGTGAAAGGAAAACATGGGATTTGGTCTAAAACTGCGTGCGGTGAGGAAATGGAATAGCATTGAGTCCCATCGGGAGGTTTCAGTGTGATCAAACAAGTAAGCAGCAGTAATGAAAGGATCTGTACCTCTTGAATACTATTCTCTGCAATAGGAACTAGTAAGAGCAAACATCATGATAGACAAAAATTAAAACAGACTATATAGGCACGGGTTAATTTTATTCAATAGTAATACGCATCCCCTAAATTAAAAAACATGGGTCTTTCTGTTGTTAGGAACATTGTTAAGAACTTGATTATGTGCTTTAGGAGTTGGTTCTCTCTTCCTCTAAATTTCTGAGATAATTTTTACAATCAATTTTGGAACAGTGAATAAACATACTCAGGTGTGGTATTTGAGTAGCTGTGTGCTGTACATAGAGTTTTACTATCTTACAAAAGTCTCAAGTATAGACAGGAATATATTTAATAGTAAAAAAAAGATTTTATTAAACTAATAATTACATGGAAGTCTGCACCCTGCACCATTCTTGCCTGTCTGTATTCTGGTCTCATACCTGTGGGACCAGAGACTGCCAGATGGAAGCTGTCCCTATTATTTAGAACACTGGCTCAGGTAAAAACGATCCTTACAGATAGATCACTGACTCTAAGAAAAAGCTGATTTCATAGTTGTCCATAAGTATCCTTTGATTTGAAAATGCTGTTTTTCCATAGGAGATATCTAAAGTATGAATATTTCCACCAGTGATAAAAGATGAATAAGCTTTCCCCGGGAGCAGCTCCCAAACCCATTCCAATATGTCAGTCTTGAGCTTTGCTAAGCAGCGCCTGCCATTCATGCCAAAGTGTGGTCTGGTTTTGAGATGTGACATATGGGCATTGAGATTAAACCTCCTAATTTAGCATTTACGAATTTAGCTAGGATTGAATGTCAGACGCCTCAAAGATTTTTTGCCCACATCATAAATTGAACAGATTTTTTATGGTATTCTGACAAGGCACAAATATAAGAATCAGAAATCACAAATATAAGAAGCAAAATTGTAAAAAAGTAATACAAGACATGAAATCAAATACTGTAGGAGCTGCAACTTGAACTGGGGGGAACTGATAGGAGCCTCTTTTGTACTTGTCTAGGAATGAAATAAATACTATCTTGCAAGTTGTGTGGCAATGTACTGGAGAAAAATAGAGAAGGTAATCTTTAACTTGGAACGATAAGATTTCTGACCCCATTTCTTCGAATGCTTGTTGTTTGCAGTCTTGGAGCTATTGTTATTTTTCTAACGTAGATGTGAATGAGGTAAAATCTTATTTCAAGCCATTACTACTTTCTCACTGCTCATCTGAAAACACGTTGAAAATCTGAACTCCCACATGAAGGTCCCGATATTGCAGGGTACTTCCTCATGTGCCAGGCTTTGAACACAGATAAGCACTAGTGGCTTTAAAACTAAAGATCAGTGGTAAATTGAGAGATTTTTGACCCTAGTTACCAACTTTATACTACCATGGGATTCTACTTTGTGGTCTTCACAGAAGACTTTCTAGCATCTGTATAGGAGCGTAGCATAGCCTATAAATTGTAGTTTGAAGTGAGATTTTTTTTTTGTTTGTTTACCTAATTTCCACTAAGCTTTTGAAAGAAAAGGAACATATGGACACTATATATAGGAATTATTTCTCTCAAAATGGAGTGGAGCAACCTGTGGGACTCAACAAAGCAGCTGTTTAGATATCACACTAGTTTTTGAACAAGAAATGAAAAACATGACTTCAGGATCACTGTGCAGATCAGCGACATCTGTGTTTAATACAGCAATCTAGCAGCAGTTTGTTTTTGCAAAAGTACAGGATCCAGTTTAAACCTTTGGGATTTAAAACTAATCAAATTAAAGATCAAGCCAATACTTTAAAGATGGACACTGATGTCATTTTCTTAATAGAATGTCATTACAGTTGAGAGGCAACACTGAGGCGCGCTCCGTTGTCATGGTTCTTTTCTCTTTTTGCAAAAGCTCTGTAAGGGACACTGAAACTATGTTCAGACATTGCTGAATAGGCTGCTTAAACAGTTTGGGGGATACGTCAAGCTATTGTGCTTACCACTTGGGCAATCAGTAAAGTCAGAGCTAAATAAAATATCCTGTTAGTATAATGCTTCCATCATATTCCAAGTGAAAAAAAGTACCAGTGAGAGTGTATAGTTTGGTGGGTTGAATCCTTCTGATGGTCTTATTGTAGAAGCCATGCTCATGTCTCCCCCCTTGTAACGATCAGTGAAGACAAAGCTCGTTATTTACAGCTGCAGGACGATTTTTTTTTTTTTTTTTATTGAGAAGTATTGGCCATCAGACCTTTTTGCAAAAAAGGCATGAGAAAACGTGAATGTGGTAGTCATCCCTGGGTTGAATGGATCAAGCCATTTAAAGTTCTGATTAGCATTTCAGGCACTTCCAGCAATTTGGTTTTTTTTTACTTTTTATTCATCTGGTTTCATGTAAATTTCAAAAAGGGGCCACAGTTTGATAGAACTGATTTACTTAAACATTTTAAAGGAATTTCATAAAAGCTTCCTGAATGAAGACATCAAGAATTACAGAGCTTAGCTGCTATTTCTACAGGCCTTTTTGTCTAAAAAAAGTCTGTGAATGGATATTTTTGTAATGAATCTGAAGTGACTGATGATCACAATGCCCGTAAGATCTAATTGTGGCAACAGCTGAGAAGGCAAACTTAAGCATCAAGGAATATTTCAAAGAATGGTCACAAATCTCATCATTGATCTAGCTATAAAAAAGCAAATAAAGCTGATAGATTTCACCGTGGCAGTTAATCCTGTCCTTTACTGATTGTTATCTGCACTACCATCTGGATCAAAGTAGCCATAGTCCTCTTGTAGGACCTATGTAATACATAACTATACAACATTAGGAAGTATGAAATAATTTTTCTGCTTGGTTTTCCATTTGGCATGGATTTAAAATTGCATAATATAAACAATGCAAAAAAGTTTGCATAGAAAGCAGTATGTTTCGAGTCTCTGTTAGGAGAACTCTGATCCCTAATATAGCCAAAATCTGGTGCCGCGTCTATTTCTGTACGCTTTATCTGGCTTAGCCAGCTGATTCAGAAGAAATATATATTATTTATGTATGAAGAAGACAGAACCTGTAAGAGAGCATAAAAAAGTCCATTTTGATTAAGTCAACTGATGCACAACAAAATTTTGGTAGCTGATGTTGTTTCATAGAGAAAAATCTATTTAGCTATCTAGATGTTAAGAATTTTCACAGATATATTTTAAATATTTAACTATGCCATTAAGTCTTATTAACATTATGGTTTTATTTTTAATTTTAAAAATTCACAAGTCTTCCCAAGTCTTTCATCTTGATGAGGCTATGTATTTGTCTTAATAAACATTCTGTGAATATTTAATATTAAAAAATAAAATATACATATATTTTCCCTTTTGGTAAGAGCTTCTTGGAGATAACATTCAAGTTGTTATTTTGTGTACTAGCTAATGTATAATTTTTCTACAAGCCAAATAGTTCATTACTATTTGTACAGAAACCTGGTTATAACGGTGATTTTGGCGTCTGTTTTGCAGTTTTCTGAGGGTGCTGGGGTGTCTTGCATTCCTGAATAAACAATATGTGGGAGCTAAGAAAACATGATTCTCACTGAAAATTCAGTAAGAATGTCTTCGCTTAAGATCGAGCTTATAAAAGAGGGTGTTTGAAGCATATCAAGTGGAATTTCCATATGTGGATGAGAACTTCCTTCTAGGGATGGTTCAGCAATAACGAAATATAACAGTAACACACCTGAATATTCTTTGCTTCTTCTCAAAAGAGTATCACTCTATGGCATGTTTGAAAGATAGTTTTCACAAGAGCTGGAGAGAGAGTTCAGATGCGTGCAGCTCCCTAAGATTTCGAAGAGTGTGCAAAGCCATCAGAGAGCAGCTGTATCTCCCTGACTGGTAAAAACTTGCCTTGGTTATAATGAGGCTTGGCAGCAGCGAGCCTCTCGCAGCTTCTGCTTCCGACTGGATTTGAGAATAGTGGACAGTTACTTTGTTGTTCCCGCATTGACTTTGTGGTCAACCATCTAGGCTGAGCCTGCTCTTTGTACGCAGAAGAGAATTCCTGGTATGCTCTGGCTTTAGCTAATCAACAGCTTTCTGATCTTATCCTAATCTCTCTCTCTGATAGAGCTGGGATATAAAGCTGGATGCTGTCCTTGCCTAATTCTTATTGATGCCATTCTGATGTCAGCATCAGTAAGCTCTTATGTTCCAGATGATGAACTTTAGCAATGGTCATTTTGCATTTGCATATATAGCACTAAATAAACACAAACATGCAGCATAAAGGTATATAGTATATACAGTAGTTGCAATACAGGAGGCAGAGATAGTATGTGCACGTTAATCGTTTTCACTCCTGTGTACTTGGGCTGCATTTTCCCACCCCCACCCTCGGAAGATGCTCATATGCTATCTTGATGTATTTAGTATAATGGACAAATAAAAAGAACAGATAAAATATTCTTCAGTTACTGAATAATGTTTATCAGTTCAGTAATTGTTTTCGTATTAGTTTCTTTTATTTCCTTGTGTTTAAACAATATTTGAGTATTGTGAAAGATTACAAGATGGGAAAAGTGGTGCATTCTGCCCACCCATTCTTTACTGGTAGGACATTATTACCAATAAATCAAAGAATGCACTTCAGTGGTATGGAGTTTAACGTTTTTTTTTCTTCAACTAAAAGAAACATCTTAAGTATGCTGCTTGCCACCTACAGAAGGGTTTGTAATATATAAAGGTTACATACAAAGTAAATAAAACCTAACATGCAAACTCATTCTGGCAGGAATTTTTCTCCTTAGAGCATCCCAGCTACTCTCTGTGTATTACAATATGTAGGCCAAAATATGTTTACTTCCCAGCTCAGTGCTGGGTATCATTTCAAGCCCTTTAGGTCAGACCTGAAGAATGATTGTTCAGAACTCTTGAAACTCTTAAGAAAAATTGCTATTTTGGTCACATTAAGGCTTTTGCCTCTCCCCCTTTCCATCTGTTTTTAAATGCCTGGATGTTCAAATACCCATGTAGGAAGGTGTTAAAAGAAATGCTCATCATCGTGTCTTGAAGTAAAGGAACAAATGTCTTATGAATGCTCACTCTGATATCTTCAGACTTCCCGAGCAGTGATATTTCTAAAGGGTTTGTATTCCCCATTCATTGCTGTTTCCCAAGCACAGTTGCAGGTTTTGAAGGCTTTACTTCCAGAATGCAATTTTTAATTAATATATTTTAACACAAGCTTTATATTTAGCTTCCCTCACGAATAAATTATTCTACTGCTTCTGAAACCTGTGGAAATAGGATGTAATTTTTAATGGGCGTGAAGATATGATCCATGTTTTCTGGTAAGATTTCGTAAGTCTGAAGTGGATACGTGTTGCTGGAATATGGCATTTGAGTTTTTCCTTTTGTCTGAAAGATTACAAAGAACAAGCTTTCTAACAAAAATTCATTAATTGATGCGGTTTAGGTTTCTTTTCATTTATGAAGCTATAACAGCGAAGGAGAATGTTTTGAGGCCACCCTTATAAACCAGTTATGACATATCAAGACTGCAATCACATTAAATAGTAACTATAGGAATACCATCCAAAGACGGGCACTTTGAGATGGAATTAAATTTTCAATTACTTCAGTTCATTAAATAAAATTGACTCATTGACTCAAATATGATACAATTCACAATTTTGTATACATATATCACAGTTGTAATCACAAATATATAGACAGCACTAGAAATCTTATACATAGAACTGTTAAAATGTTTTTCTAAAAAAAATTTCCTTTACGAAAAAGCATTTTCTTGAAAATGGGAACGTTCATTTTGATAACTAACTAAAGCCAGCTAAAATAAATGTTTTCAATATTTATATTTTTATTTGAAATTATTGACAGATTTCATGTCGACAATGTTGAAATTTTAATTTTCAGAAGTTGGTTTTTGGTTCATCTAGCTTCCTGTTTGCTTCAGTCTTTTGATTTTTTTTCTGTTCTGTTCTCTATTTGAATATGAATATTAATAGGGGAATCTTGTAATAGCTCAACATTATTAAGAATTTCAGATTTTTCTCAGATTTCCAGCCATTTTTAAAAAAACAAACCTGACATTGGATTCCATTTTAACTCAAAGTAAATCTTAACTGGTATTTTTCAATTTGGTTTGCTGGAGGTTGCTTACATATAAACTTAAGTTAGAAAGTTCTAATAATCGTCAAACAAAATTGTGTAAGTTAATTTATATATAATATCATCTGATTGCCACAAACTTCATTTAGTAAATACCAAATACAGACCCAAAACTTCTTCATGTTCTGACATCTCGTCAATGCATACTCACCACAGTTTGTGATGGCAAGCCTTAGTTTGCCCATATGAAGCTTTTTTCTTCTCTGATAATAAACTGCTATTCTGTGAAAGGTATCTGAGGACCTTACTGAGAAGCATGAATTTGAACATAAGGCAATTTTTATGCTGCTAAATGTGAAATCATAATGTTTTTGCTACTTAAACCAAGCTTATTTCACAGCCTGATTTATTGTGGCACGGAAAAAAATGAGAAAAAGCCATGAGATACTGAGTCATTGAAGTGAGTAAATCTTTGAGAGCCTTAGTACTGCTGTTAATTTTAAAAATCTGCCTAAACTGTTTCTGTGTTAAAGTGGTGGCTGTTCTTTCTCAAAAATTGATTTGGTTTTCTTGTAATTACTGGTTTGTGATGGTATTTTAAAAGCCAGTTCTGCAGCACAGAAGGATGGGAAGAAAGGCAGGTAAAGGGAGAAGAGCTTTTTTCAGATTGTTCTGGAGATACGTAAGATGCGTAACAAACAAAAAAAACTCCAGACCTCCAGAAGGGTGAGGAATTAGTGGTTGAAAACAGTGCTTGGTGGTCAATGATAGAAACTAGTTACCGTTTCATCCTACTAATGGTACCTATGCAAAAAGTTTAAGAGGCAAGGTAAATTTCTTTGACTGGCTGAGTGTCTTCTCTTCAGTGAGCAAAGTTAAAAGGCCTGATTAGCAAAACACTTCAAGGAGGAACCATCAAAACTTTTCAGAGGAATCTGTCTTGAGAATAATCATAAGGGAACTTCCAAAGTCAGCTTTGTTGGCAAAAAGAGAAAAACAGCATTCTAAAAAGTTCTTCCTGTTGAAAGCTTCGAGTTTGAGTACCCGGGGCTTTCAGCTCGGTTAAATTGCAGCTCATGAAAAACACACAAGAGGAGTTCATTTAAAGGAGATTTTGGGCTGTAGTTCTCCATCAGACTGAAGATTTACCTCTTTAGCTGGGCAATACAGAGCATGACCGTCCTGTCCCACTTGTATTAAGATCAGCAATATCAGCAATGAACAGAAGGTGTGACCCAGGCTTATGCCAGAACAAAGCTCCTTTCCTGAAAAGGAGAAGGTTTTATGAGTGTGAATTGGCAATTCTTTTAGGGAAAATGTGATGAGACAAGCAGTGAGATTCTTTTTCATTTTCAGAGAAATAGCAGTGAGATTCCCATGCATTTGCAGAGAAATAGCAAGTTGTAGAAATACTCTGCCCTCCTTATGCCCTATTTTTTCTCTGCCTTTGAAAAAGAGAGTTTGAAGTAACACATATTCGGGTCAGCGGAGCGTAAAGTGGCTGCCTATGGCAGAATTTGGCCCAGAACATGAGATTTCCATTCTCGTCTCTTCCATAGCGGAGAGGAAGGTACACAGTTGATAAAGTCTATAACTTTATACGTGGGCTTTTAGGCATTGTTAGTAATTCTGCTGTTTTACAAATGCCTTGAATTAAATGAGATTACAGAAAAGTCCTAAAGTTCTAATTTAATCAAATTAAATGTAATTAGATTTTGTATTAATTTTTTGCTGTGTCAAATTTATTACCTTTAGGAGGATTTGTAATATGGTATAAATTGTGGCTCCTAATAGTAAGTCAGAGTAATAGTGAACTGAGCTTTTGTTTTATTAGACGTTACAATTCTAAGAGTGATTAATTTCTTCTTTATAAAGATTTGTTTCTTTACTTGACAAGTCAGCGCTTATGAACAAAACTTTTCAATTTAGTTACCATCACTTCACTCTCAAAATCAATAAACAGGTTTTAATTATGAACAAAATTTGTGCTAATTTTAGTCCTATGGCACAAAAAAGAGAAAAAAACCCAAACAACAAAAAAAAAACCAACCGAAAATTAAGATTGGTTTTCTTCTTTCTGCTTTGCTGGATGAAGTAGAAATTCTGTCTGTTCCCCAGTGTATTAACCAGCACATGAATTCCATTTGTTAGGAAAACCTTCCTTTTGTGGCCAGATTTTTAGAAAGCCGGCACAAACCCAGATATAGATCCAGTGACTGTATGAGCATTTTTCCTGTGTTTGTGTTGTTAATGGAACAAGTTGCGTGGGTTTATGCTATATATGCTGATCAGCTAAAAAGGGAGTGTCTTACCCAGGATCTCATGAGATTAATTTCAGTTAAAACAAATTTAGGCTGATGATAGAACCAGCTTGTGTGTTACTATTGGCAGTCACTGCCAGAACAAATGTGATTTTGGTATCATAGAATCATAGAACTGTTTGGGTTGGAAGGGACCTTTAAAGGTCACCTAGTCCAACCCCCCTGCCATGAGCAGGGATATCTCCAACTAGATCAGGTTGCTCAGAGCCCCGTCCAACCTGGCCTTGAATGTCTCCAGGGATGGAGCATCTCCCACCTCTCTGGGCAACCTGGGCCAGGGTTTCACCACCCTCAGTGTAAAAAAAATTCTTCCTTATGTCAAACCTAGTTCTACCCTCTTTTAGTTTAAAACCATTACACCTTGTCTTACCACAACAGGCCCGGCTAAAACGTCTGTCCCCGTCTTTCCTTTAGTCCCCTTTAGGGACTGGCAGGCCGCAGTAAGTCTCCCCGGAGCCTTCTCTTCTCCAGGCTGAACCCCCCCAGCTCTCTCAGCCTGTCCTCACAGCAGAGGGGCTCCAGCCCTCCCAGCACCTTCATGGGCTCCTCTGGCCCCGCTCCAACAGGTCCATGTCCTTCTGATGTTGGGGGTCCCGGAGCTGGACACAGTACTCCAGGTGGGGTCTCACCAGAGTGGAGGGGCAGCAGAATCCGCTCCCTCACCCTGCTGGCCACGCTGCTGGGGATACAGCCCAGGATGCATCCCCGTATGCTGGAGGGATTATCTGGTGATCGTTTCAGCCCTTAGCTGTGCTGTTCCCCACCCTTTTTCTGAGTGAGGAAGACCTTTCACCATACTCCAGGCCACCTGCAGTGAACCAGAACCTCTCCCTTTCACTTCTTCTGCTGTTTCTCCTGTACCATCTGGGAGTGAAGCAGACCTTTGCCATAAGAAATTTCCACATTCCCATCTCCAGCTGTTAGTGAGATACTGACCACTGATTTGTTTAACTCCAGTCAGGTTATCAAAGACAACTGATTTTCAGTGATGACTTTAGCTTATTTCTAGAACAGAAAAGAATATTTTGACTGATTTTCCTTTGTAAACTTCTTAACTCACTGTAAAATGCTCTCAAAATTGGATTCATCAGCTCTTGCCAGGCAACAAATTACTGCAGGTGAATAATAGATGTTCCATGCCACCAGATTTGCTTCTTTTGCCATTATTTATTTCCTGCTAGGTTAGGCGGCCTGCTTTTACCGAGTCCTCAGACTGGCCCTGCTTCCCAGTGGCTGGGCTGTGCAGGCTTTTCACTTTATGATGAAAAGCAAACAATTGACAAGGTGCAGTAAGTAGCACAAATTCATCATCCATTTCTCCATTTCATGAACATCCTGCGTTTTTGAAACTATTTTCATTCCTTTTGGAGCCTGGAGACTGCTGAAGTAATAATAGCTTACCCTAGGAGCAGATTTCTTAGTAAACACTATACCTTTGTGAAGAAATAGCTATTATTACGTTCTAAAGAAAACCAAAGATACGGTTTTACTGGGGTTTGGGGTTGTTTTTGTTTTTTTTTTTTTGTTCCAAAGTATTTGTTTCTTTATTAAAATAGAAAATTTGGGGGATTTTTATCCACCCATTCTAGCATAAATCAGCATAATCTAGCATAAATGTGATTTACCATTTCTGACTAACCTTTTATGAAATTCACAGTATCTGGAGATGTGTTTGTTGTTAACTAGATGCTTCGTAATGCAGCTTGCATTTTGGTATACCGCAGGCCAGAATCTACTGAGGAGTAGAACTCTCACCTGTGTTTTAAAAGTCACAGATTTTTGGAAGGAAGGAACTCAAAGCTTATTTTGGAACTTACGTCTGTATCCTTCCCTGTAGTTTAAAGTATTCACAGTCAGTAGCAACTGAAGATCTAAGAAAAGCATTTCTATTTTGATACCGACACAGTAGAACATAGCTCTGGGAATTTTATGCATTTTGGGTACTTATGCCACATATAAAAATAGGTGAAACTGAATCAATATTTATGAAAAATGACACTTTTGTCTATAAATATTAGTGGAAGAGCTTAAATATTTGGTTTCACATTGCTCAGGCTAGTCCATGCAGTATCAGAAATTAGTGTGGAAGTGACTGATGGCACATAAATGAATCAATGCGTTTTAGGCATGCATAATCATATCTACCTCTTTTCAGATGATTGGACATCAATGGAATGCACCCCAAGTTTCTTCCCAAAGCCGAAGTATTAATCTATAAAGGGATGGATACTAGTCCTGCAGTTTCTACAGTGACTAAACATTAAATGGCTACAATAAATCACTGCTTTTTAGACAATTGATATCACTATGAAATGACAAGTTATTGCTGCCCATTTCATGGGGCGCTGCATTTTGAATCCATCAGAATACAAAGCTGCTGGACATGTTGCTGAGTCAAAGATCAGCTTATCAATACATACAATTTTAAAAGCTTCATACAGATTACAGTTAAAAAACAGCAAGAATTTGTCAGTGATGAAATCTCAGCTGTCCTTCGGATTTAATGATACAGATTCTATTTGGTGGTAATAGCAAAGGTATTGTTATTTATTTTTTATTGTTATTTAGCCTGTTTGCTAAATTTGGTCATAGAGCATCTTAAGAAAAAATGCTTGGAAATATAATTTTCTTGATAAGGAATGCAAGGTATTTCTGTCTTTTTTTCTTGCAATAAGGAGTTCACAACACAAACTGCTAAGTAGCCTGTGTAATCTGTTGATCTATAAGTGAGCAGCTGAAAAGTACAGACAATGTGGTGTTATATAGGTCTTAATTATAAGATGCCTTTCACACCTCTGATCAACTGTGAGAATTCTTATATTAGGTCTAATTACTACAAGTATTCCAAACCAAAGAACCATAATCTCGTTAATTTAATAAAATGTTTTTCTGCATGAGCAAACTACAAGCGATCTTTTGCGCAGATCTATTAATAGTTACAACAAAGAAGCTCAAAAGGTATTATAAAACTATAGATGAAAATGTCTAAAAGGTACAGAGAAAGTCTGTATCTTTATTTGCACAGTTTAATTATTATGAAAACCTAGGAAAAGATTTCAGGTGGCCTTTATGCTGAGAAGTCTGGAGAATCTTGGAGTCTTTTGAAGACTCTTAAAGCCTTTTGGATTTTGGAGCAAAGGTGTGAAGTTATTTGCTTCCTACTGATCATGGGGTTTGACTTTATTATAATTTTTGGAGACTATGGGAGACCTATTACGCCTGGAGTTGTTGGAGTTACTGCAAGGTTATACCAACACACCTATTTTTGGATATTTAATGGAGGATCAACATCATTAATTAAATTACAGGGCTTCTTGTGAGTTCTTGTCTGTCAACCAAGAAAATAATTTCAACCTGTCAGAGGAGAAGTTCATACTGGAGTCCTACCCAACAAGGTGCAAAATTGTTGCTAACTATCTTAGTAAATAAGCTTATTTTGCACTGCTATTTAGGATGGGTGGTTTCAGTGCAAATGAAATACTTTTCAATTTCAGAAAAAAATCAATCCAGATATATTTTTAGTTCCTGTATGGGAACAAAATATCTAGATTAATACATGTGTGCAGTGATCCTCAGTCATAACTTCCTACTGTGCCACAACGTGAAATGGAATTTGAATAGGGAGAGAGACTTATACTGAAGTTGTTTCTAGGGAAGCAGTTTTCTGACAGAAAATGCAGATTTCACAGAATCTGGTGTGGGTTTCTGGAGTTGTTTCCAGGGAAGGAATTTCCTAACTGAAAATGCAGATTTCACAGAATCAGTGGGTTTTTTGGTTGGTTTGTTTGTTTGTTGAGAATGCGTGATTCTTGTTATTTTCAGTAGAAATCAAGTAGTTGATTGCCCTGAAATGCTTTCATTTTCTTTCCAGCAAGACAGAAAACTCTGGGGGGTTGGGGAAGGCAGGATGCTGGCTAGCTTGCTATTTGTCAGCTGCCAGGTGGACTAGAGGATTGTCCAGTTAGTAGACCAACCAAATTCAAATATATTATTCCACTTCACTAGAAATTCCAATACAACAATCCAGAAGTTTTAATTGAATGGAAATGTAGCCATCCAGCAGCCCTGCTCTGTCCCTTCTTTATATTCATGGTATCTGCTTGGCCAGCACTTTTGCATCTGATTGCTTTTGCATAAATGTTGGCCTCGATTCAGTATGAAAAGTAGAACATGGATTGGCAACTTTCAATAGTAGTCCAAGCTCATACATTTCTCCTGGGAAGCACTTCTTTTGCCTGCCCACACAGTCCTCGGTACCAGCTGCCTGAAGTTTGTTCCCGATCCTGCTGCGTCTGCCACACAGGAACGGTTTGCGTTTCAGCAGACAGCAGAATGAACTGGCCATGGCTGTCAGGATCCCAAAATTACATTGTGGGCCCCAGAGCTGGAGGCAGTACTCCAGGTGGGGTCTCACCAGAGCGCAGTAGAGGGCCAGAATCACCTCCCTTGATCTGCTGGCCGTGCTGCTGGAGATGCAGCCTGGGGTATGATTGGCTTTACGGGCTGTGATAGAAAAACCTGACAACATATGTTATGGAGGGGAAAAAAGGGATTAGTTCGAAGATAGTAACAGTTAATATATTTCTGTTTTCAAGAATCCTTTGGTGCCAAAATGTATCCTTGACTCGGTGTCTGAATTGTGATTGATTGGCATTGCTTGATGTGGGTATGTAATAGAACAACTGCTTCCAACACGTTTATGCCAGAACTTAAATTCCTCATTTGTTGCTTTCCAGACCATCCAGTCAAGTTGTCTTATGTGCTCAACCCATAGCACAAAGAGAATAGACCAATAACTGAGGCATGAAGAGCTAGTACTGAATTAGTTTCTATCTTCTCTCAATGGCTGTTCAAATCTACCTTGACAGAAACAGAATCAATTTCTGTTCTGGGACTTAGAAATGATTGGTTCATTGTTGAAAGTGGCCCATTTCTGAAAAAGAGAGAAAAACCTGCAAGATTTTTCTCTAACTTAGGTCTTTTCTTTATTATTATTTCATCCAAAAAGCAAACACCATTCAGGTGTTTTCAATTGGTATTTAAAAAAATCTTATTCGGAACTTGAGCATGCAGCAGTCACGCTTAACAACAGATTTGTTGCAGTTTCTCTAGGAATTAAGCTGTGTAATTCTGTCTCCCCATACTCACTTTGCAAACTAACTGCTGGCTGAAGTTACTGTCATGAATAACTGAAGGATAAGCAAGTGAGCGCATTGTTTCTTGAGAGCCACTACACTTGGACTTTGGTTATTGGGGAGGACAAAATATAGCTGTGTTCCCCCTCTTAGTCAGTAGTCTCATGAGGGAACGGTGAGTCTCTACTGATCATCTAACCTGCTTTCTACTGAAGTCAGAAGATATTTCTGTAAGCTTCAGTGAACTAAAGTAAAATTTTCAGTGCATCTTTTCCCCCTTTTTAAAGGCTTTTAGAGAAATCCTCTGAGCAATTTAGGCAGCAAATTCTGTGTACTTCTATGTTGCCTTTCTCAAAACAAGAACTCCTAAGAATTTCTATTACACATAATAATTTTACTAATTGGTGAGATGAAGTACAACAAAACTACAATGTCATCATTTTTCTCAGTCAATAATTAATTTGTTGTTTCCACAGATGATGTTACCCTATTTAATTTTTAGTAACTCTTTAATTGCTTGTGAACCTAAGAATTTTTGTCCATGCTATCGATATACTATAGTTTATTTCTGTTTATTTCTGCAAGTCATTATTCAGTTTCCTGTTTTGTAATATAACCCTCTATTAATTTATCACTTGTTTATACAGAGCACATTGTTTACCTTCATTCTTCATCTTTGTTTAGCTCCTGCAAATATCTAATTTTTTAACTGCATATTCCTCTCCTTTTATATTTCATTCAACAACTTTTGTCAGCGATACATCTTTCCTTTTCCTGCATCTGAGCTACTGAAGATTTCCTCAAGTGCTTCTGTGCTGATGTTTTCTTCTAAATGTATGTTATTCTCTCTCCACATTTTTGTGCTTATTGCTGTGTACCCTTCAATCACAGTTTTATAGTTCACGTTATTCTTATCTTTTGTATTTTCCAACTGTAGTGCTTTTTGCTTCCACTCATGCTTTTTGTCGCTATAGTCATTATACAGACATGACGCTATCTTATTAGCCTCCTTTATTATATTATTTACCTGCTTTTAGTTCTCATTTTTAATTTTGGCTCATACTATAATGTTCTCCTCCTGTTCTAAAAATTGTGCAGTATATTACAATTCTGCCACATCTTTCCCAGTCCTGCTCTTGCTGTTTCTACTTCCCTTCCCCACTGTCATATCCTAACTGATACCATCTTGATGAATAAATTATGAAGATTGTTCTACAAGAAATCTGTCATGTGGTATGTGACCTCTTTTAAATTTGAGATTTAGCTATGAATTCCATATTAGTACTACATGAGCTGCTCTTATGTAAATGTATAGGAACTGGTGTCTGGCAATTTCTTCTGAAGACTTCCTGTCTTTGTTCTGCTTTTCTATCCTTCTATAATTTATCACTTTTAGGACAAAGTAAATGACTTTGAAAAGGACGTTTTGCCCCAATTATAACTTGATTGAAGTCAAGTTCAAACAGATGTACTCAATACACGATCTTGCAAAGAAGTTAGTTATTACATATTAAGAAATAAACACACATGGACACATGAAAAAGGTGTGGGTTTTTTCCTCCACCATTATTCTTTCATAATTAATAAAGGGTAAAAGTGTCACATTATGATTATGATAATCACTTTTAGGTTTTTAGCTCACCCAGGAGAAGGCAGTACTGGAAACCTCAGTAAAAAGTTCTCTAAATATTTTTAAAAATGTTCTAGATGAAGTGAACATTCATACTGTTTGGCTTTTATTAAAACCTATCTGAAAAAATATCTTAAAGTACGTAGAATCATAGAATAATTTGGGTTGGAAGGGACCTTTAAAAGCCATCTAGTCCACATCTCCTGCAATGAGCAGGGACATCTTCAACTAGATGAGGTTGCTGGTTGTCCTGGGCTTAGGAATTCTTAAACTCAAAAGTGAACTATGGAGGGCAGATGTTAGATTTTATTCTGCAAATGGAGAATATTTTTAAAGTATCTGAAACTGTATTTAAGAAATAAGTGAATAACTGGTAACTAAGTAAATTCATAGGCTGAGAAAGCACTGAACAGCAGTGATTTTTATCAATTTTCAGTTGCTTTAAAGACTATACTTTAACCTTTCAACTCGACTGTAGTTTAATCATTTATTTTACATGGAAATTTAGAAGGCTCTAAAAATGTCCCTGAGGATATTTGAAGGTACTCAGGTGCTGTAAAGATGGACACAAAAAGCTAGGTGCATGTAAGGACTAAGGCAGAACTTGCAACTCTTTGTTTATGATCATCCCAATTCCTGCCCCCCAAAATACCTCTTTTTTCTTCCCATTATTAGATGACTATCTTATCCTTTATGAGATCTCTCTCTTCCCTTTGTGAGGCTTTCATAGATGTGTTTTTAATACAGGAGCATTTAGAATTTAATTTCTTGTAATTGTGGATCCATATTAACTGGATGTACTTTATGTACGTGAATATGTCTCATTATGTCAGTATCTTTCCCCAGGAGAATTATGCAAGAGACACTATTCACCATGCTCAACTAGGCAAAGCAAAGTGATCATTTCTGTGCCAGGTCATTTTGGAAAAATATAAATCTACCAAACAGAAAATCCAATCTTGAACAAGCAAATCCTGTACATCTCTCAGGCATTTTCACCCAGATTTCTTGGAAGCGTTATTCTCCTGATACATCTTGCATCAAAATAGCAGACTAATTGGTTTCATTTTAAAAAGCGTAGAGGACTGTGTGGGCCTGTGTACATATGTCTGAGATCCAGGGAGAGAAAAGAATGATAACAGGCAGCTAATTCTTAGTTTAAACAAGCACTTTTCTGTATGTTGGAAGAGTATGCATAATCACAAAGTGAATAATTTACAGAAAGCTTTGGAGATTTTTCAGGGAAAAGGATGTATTTTGGGGAGCTGGGAAAAGAAATCTCTGCATTTTATCTGAATGTGTTCAACCCTGAAGAATGACATTTCATACAGTATAAAGCTCTGAAGCTCAGGATTCAACTATGGGAGAGTTTGGTACAGATATGCAAAATGTGGCATTTCACATAAAGAATCAAAAGTACACCAAAGGGATAGAGAAATGAATAAGTGTTTTGTTATAGTTATTAGCTGCATTTAGATTAGTTAATAAGGTGTGACATAGTACAAAAATGCCTGGACTACTGCAGAAGTACAAAATTGACTGGTACAAATTTACATGCTGGTATATCCATCAGACTAACCTCTACAGGCATAAGCAAACCAAACAAAAAAACCCAACTGGCTAGTACAAAGCAATTAGTCAAATGTTTAGAGCAATTTTGAATTAACTGAGTGAGAGAGTATCAATCTACCACAGGATTTTTGATCTCTAACCTGGCACTGCAAAGCCAGATTAACTTTATTGTCAAGTCAGATGGAAAGTTACTTGATGCTGAAGCAAAATGCCTCGCCAATATCTTCCATCTATATCTTAGGTATGTGTATGTCATTAGAATATAATGAAAGTGGAGCAAAGGAAGTTATAATTTGCTTATCCTTCTCAAGTGATCAAATCATAGTAGATCAATAATATCAATCTTAATCAATCTAATGATATATTTTGTACTTTTATTTCGTGAAAAGGGGTTGATAAGGGGTACAATTGATGCTGCCTAATAAGTACTGAGGAAATGCATGTAAAAGTCAGTTTTACCACCCCAGATCAACCAACTGCCCTTTTTAGGTGACAAGAATCAGTACCGCCTTCTTTAAATACTATTGAGTATTTTACAATATAGCAGAAATCCGTTGTACGTTTCAGTTACGTACAGACTGTGAAGAAGTCCATATGAAAAGCTTGAAAATCTTTGTCAAGTACTATAGTTCCTTGACTTTCATATGTGAAAAATATTTGAATTAATTTTACAGGGTTAAGATATTCAAAGACATTTGGGCCATCAAAAGACTGTGGAAAGTTAGGTTCTGTTACCATACATAATGTCATCAATACTCGTCAGTATCTTTACTTAAAGTCAGTAATTACTAAAAAATTTTAGATCAGTAATTTATTTTAACTTAATATAAAGGGATGCATGAAAAATCCAGCAGCTGCTATATTTATTACAGCAGTATGCAAAATTTTATTTCCATAATTTCATGTTGCCGCTTTCGTTCCTGAATTTTTTTTGAAAAGGAAAAATGAAAAACTTGTAAAAAATATCTGCTCAGAACATAAATGGGATGGATTCCATGAGTGGCTCTGGTTCCATTTCTTCTCCTCATTTATTTTGATAATTCCATGGTAACTAGTGACTCTGGTCTTTTGGAAACTTCTCTGCTCCAAGTATACCTTGTTAGTACTGGGGGGCAAGGAAAGGAATTCTTCATTTATTGAATCAACACAAATTAACTCTGTGGATTCATTCTAGGGCTGTACCCCTTTGCAGTGAAACAATGAAAATGGGATTTACTGAAACTACCAATGAGATTTCTGGATTGCTTGATTGTGCAAGTATATTTACCACTTTAATACACAGCAGCTACAGCGGTATTTTCCATCTGTCTAAGTGTTTTGGGGATAGAGAGAAAGTGAATCCAATGCTTATTTCCAAGGCAAAATTGATTTTAACTAGAACCAATGCATTTTATATTCCTGGGCAACTCAAGACTACCTTAGTATTCATGATGCTTTTCTTCATACAGCACTCATGTGGTGTGTTTCATTTGCAAAATGGCACGCACAGGAATAAAGGCCCAGAGGAATATAACACTTCTACCTCACACAAAAAGTAAATTAGGTTTCCTTAGAGTTCTGTCTCTTCATCATCTGGAAAACCTGCTGCTATTGAAATTTTCTTCTGATGTCCAGTGCATTTTCTGATAAATTTGTCACTTGTTTAAAAGGCAGCTGCAGTTTGCATATGTTCAGCAAACATCTGCAATAATTCAAAAGGAAAAGGTAAAACATCAGCACTAGACAAAATGATCAGAGAAGATCAGGTACAGCAGATGCAAATGTTATTAATAACTGAAAAGCACGTGAGCTTGGGAGGTTCAGTGGTGTCCAGGAACAACAGGAGTTGTCGCCTGTCCTGCCACACACAACAAGGTTAGAGGAACTACAAAAAAGTCTACAGGGGAAAGTCAAATGACAATTCTCAATTCCAGCTTAACGGAAACTGTTTGGTTTCGCTAACTTCTCATATAAGGAATTTACTAACTACTGAGTGCAGATGCACTTTTGTATGGTATACACTTAGTGAACATTCATAAATATTGTCATTGTCCTTCAGTTATTGGCCTTGTGCTGATAACACGTCCCTAAGATCAGAATTTGGCACTCTATGCTTTTGCAGTAGAAAGATAACTATTTCCACACACAAATAAATGACTGTAATATGCATTTTGTTCATTTGTTAAAGTACGTAAACCCCCAGATATCCAGCTGTTGCTAGCTTTTACAGTTTCAGAGTAGTACACAAAATCTTTTCTTCAACTTGTAAAGTTGCTGAGACTGAATATGTTTTGGAAAGCCCCCCCCCCCTTTTTTTTTTTTTTTTTTTTTTTTTTTTTTTTTTTTTTTTTAAATTAATTACGAAGACGCNTTTTTTTTCTTAGAGGTACATGAGGTTCTTAGTGAAGTTAAGTGACTTTCCCTACAGCATAACAGTTGGTGGAGGAAAAAAAGAACTAAGACGGGCTTTTCTGGCTCCCAATTTCATGTTATTAGCCATCAGATCAAGCCAGCTCTGCACTCAGCACTCAGCGTGTTTCAAAGTGCTTTCTTGGGAGGATACCGCTGATGCAAAGGGGAAAATGTGTCATTTGGGTGCATGCTGTACATAACCATCAGGTCTATCACACTGTTTCTAAAAGAGCATGAGAGTCACACAAATTCACAGCAACCATTAAGTCACTTAGTAAAATTCACGGTGGAGGTCACCGTGTCCACACTGATTTTTTCTCCTCTTTCCATTCCTCCTACTCAGTAGGCAAACAAATATGTTCTGTGTGAATATCTATCACAACAGACTGGCAATCACTGAGCAACCAAAGCAAATTACTGACAAAATCCCTCTGTCAACTTAGTAGCAAATCTAAACACCACAAACTTTATTATGATGAATATAATAGAGAAATGAAAATGCTGAATACATGATTCTGCCATAAACTAAAGGAAAAGGATTAATTGAAACCCTAACTAAGAAATTATGTCAATTTACCATCTCTTATACTGTCCTAATTTTTAACTTTCTTTTATCTGTCTGTCTTAACTCTACCTCACATAATTTTTCTCATTCTATTAATGTTCTGATGATTTTTCTCTCCAAGATGAGTTTTTTGTATCCATTTTTATAGCCACTCTTCTCATATGCAGATGCTACCTTTATTCCTCTTATTATCTTCCTCTAATTATTCTTCTATGTTCTGGCTTTTATTTTTAAAATCCAAAAGATGCTGGAAGTTTTGAAAATCTTACTACTTAATAGTACGTATTTATCTCGCATTAAACTGGTTTTATCTTGCAAATGTCAGTCCTACTGCCTAAACTGGTTGATATTCCTTTAGGTTTCATGAGTATTTAGTGATCAGAAGTTAGAGCATTGCAAATGTTTAGTAATATCTTTCAAGTACAGATGAAAATTCAGATGACTGGAAGGTGTTAGTAACGAAAGGCAAGCCCAGAACTTCTAGAAGATGTAAGTCACTCTAATCCAAGCGTGAGATTTACATTAGGACCTGAAAAGCAAATTCCACTAGTGACTGACATTTCTCTTTCCTGGAAAACAAAGTTTTGGAAACTTTTAATTTCTCACTGAAATAAAAAAAAGAGCCATTTAATTGTTTTCAGAGAGGGGAAAAGCTGTTGCATAGTTTCTATTGGGCATTGGCCTATGAGTGTCAGATTCCATATCAAAAGCTTTGCATTCCGCACCATTTTGAATCATGCAGAACAAGAGCTTAAATGCTGTCACAGACCAGTATGTTAATTGGTCAGCAACAGTTTTTGATTCAGTATTCCAGCCTAGGTCTATGGAAACAGTTTCACTAGCTTTACTGAACAATTGGTTCATTGTATATAATGGTTTTAGACCAGTGAACAAAATCCTGCCTGCCTTTCTCTTTAGTTTCAGTGGGAGTTTATAAGCAAAGTAACAGAGCTCAGAAAATGGCACGGTATCCCACTTGAACTAAAGGGAGAATTTTTGGTAGGTGGAATGTAATTATGAGACTGGAATTCAGCCAGGATTTGGGCAGGAGGAGTTGTGGATCTGTGGAGCAGCTATGAAACGTGTCTCAAAGTCGTCCCCAAGGTGGAGGGAAAAGAAATGTTTTGTCACCTACACAGTATTAGGCTACGAATTCTGTTCCCTTTTTCTGCTTTCAAGGTATGGAGGTAAAGGGGAAAAGTGAGAAATAGAGGGAGCTGCTTTCCAGAACATTCAAAGAAAGGCAGAGGAAAGTGCCGAAGATGGGAGAAAATATCAGTGAGTTTCACAGCATGTAGTTTATTTTCTGTCCCATCCTGTTAGTAGGTGGTAAATATAAGCAGGGTGTCTAACGTTCACAAAGGCAATAAAACATCTTGGAGTATGCAGAGTGTGGGCTGGCTTTCAGTCAGTATCGTATGTAATAGTCCTTTGTAGGAAATGCACAGGGAGAGGAAATTAAGGTGCAGAAACCTCATCAAAATCCAATTTTCTGAAGCATTAGAATTGGCTGAACAGAACTCTGTGACCGGTTATCATTAAATTATGAGAAGTCTTTTATTACCTCTCCGCACTTGCATGCAGTCCAGAAATCCTCTTTAGTGAAACCGGCATTTTCAGGAAGCAGAGCGAGCCGTGGATCAAGAAGTTGAGACTTTTTTTGGTTCTACTCTATTGTAAGAAATAAGGATAGATTTTTGATGCTTTCAGTCAGTCTCCAAATTGACATAACAGTAATTAGAAGTGATTTTCTTGGTTTCTTTCTCTCCCTTACCAGTTCAGTCTTCCTAGGCAATAACGTTCTCTTGAGATTTAAGTGACAGTCTGTAGTTAAGTTGGGAAGCAACACATCAGAAATAGCTGCTGATTGCCGGATTGGTAGTGTTGGACTCCAAGAAGAACCACAAAAATAAATGTCAGAAAGTGGAAAAACTTTATTTTTTTAATCAGTTTTCTCTCTAGCCCTTCTTTCCTCCAACGAAGTGGTGTTTTGAAAGTCCTGTCTGTTTTCATCTGTATGTTGAAATAACATATTATTTAAAATGTTTCAGTACTTCTTCCATTCCTTATTAATTTTAAAGTATTTTCCTTAAGTTAAAATTAGTTCAGAGACTGTTAAGAACAGCAGTGCTCATTTGTTTGGAATTTTTTTGCCCAATAGTGTCTCTTTTCAATAAAATACAAAGTACAGATCAGATACATGTACTGTAAAAATAAATGACATTTCCCTAATCAGATTATCAAGAATGTGGGCAAAACCAAAACATAACCCCAGAATTCAGAAATGTGTATAACAGAGAGATTCTTTGCTTAAAAAAAAACAACCAGAGAACCAAAACCCCCTGTTTAATTCTTTAAGAAACTATAATTAACTTTTATAACAAATGTTCCTGCTAAATAGCTACACAGGGAAGCATCTTCTGAAAATGGAATATAAAATAATCTTAAGGCAATTACAAAGAAGTTTTTGATTTGCAAAATTTAGTGTAATTATGTAATTTTCTTTTGTGTGCAAGCAGGCTTGGCATTGAACTCCCACAACATGATGAGTCATATGGAGCTGGTTATTTCCTAGTGAATAGCAAGAACCAAGCAAAAATTATCATTTGAATACAGCAACCCATGAGTACAATGAATTAATCTAATTTTACAGTAGAATCAATGGCAAAAGTTCACTCTGATGCTTGAAGACGCTGTACCAAAGGTGTTATCTGGAACACATGAAGGCCTGACAGGATGTCTGTGACAAGCAATGTTAAAATGCTCCTTTCCTGAGATGTGAAAATGCTTTCAATCACCACCTTCAGATGAGTTCACTCCCTTAAAGATTTCCTTTCTTTGCCAGTATGTTTGCAATGAAGTAGCTGTAAGAGTGTGTTTGACTTTATTATGCACTGTGAAAGGTGAACATATTGAAGACATTTACCAGGTTCCTAGTATCAGGCTTGTTAAAAATGGAGAGCTCGGTAAATGCAAATGTTGCCCAACTGAATACGTGATACTACATGTGTAGATATATAAATTTGTGAGTGTAAGTATACACAGGCAAAGTAAAAGTATATATAGTTAGTGATACCCGTAATCTAGATTTTAATGACTAAGTGTGTATTCCTGTAACAGAAATTTGCTGATCTCAGTGTTATTAGGCCACAAAATAATTTGGATTATGCCACGTTTTCATTTAGAGCCAAGCAAACGCTATTACATTATTTACAAATAAGCTGCTATTTCTTTTAGTTTTCAAAGTCCTGTGGTGAATTTATTACTGAAAGGTGCTTTATCACATTCCGAGAGTCCAGTGTTCACCAAAACCCAAGAATTCAGTTGTGGAGAAGACACACTTTGGATTAAGTGGCACCTTTTGCATTTTCCTAGAACTGTAAATAACCTTTTTTTTTTTTTTTAAATTTATTTACATTTTCCTGTATAGACTATTATTAGAATTAAGTCCTTTTGAAAATTACAACCAGATATCAGCGGTGCCCAGTGACAGGATGAGAGGTAACAGGCACAAATCATGATACAGGAAATCCAAGTTAAACATAAGAAAAAGCTTTTTTGCAATTAAGGTGGTCGAATGGATTTGCCCAGACGGGCTGTAAAATATGCATTCTTGCAGATAATCAAAATGAGAATGGACCAAGGCCCTGGGCAACCTGCTGTAGTTAACCCTGCTTTGGGCAGGGCGGTTGGAGTAGCTGAGCTCAGGAGGTCCCTTCCAATGTCAACAATTCTATGATAAATATTAATCAGTAAAAAGGATTACTCACTGTATTCAGAGAAAGGAATTTCTAATTAATGCACCATTTTCAAAATCAAATATGCCTGTACTAACACAGTTTAGAGTAGGACTCTGTTTTGGAACTCATTTTTTTCCAGTGGATTCTGACGCTGGCAAGAACGTGTTGTGCCATCTCTCATCATTAACACATACATGACATGTTCAGAGGACCAAACCAAGTGCTTTTTACAGGACATATGCTATGTGACTTGAAACACATTAAAAGATAATTAAGTATATTAAACAATAATTTGATTTATTTCATATTTGTTTTATATGGGGATATAAAAACTGTTTCATGCCTAATTCATTTCCCAGGCAATATCTTTTCATGGCACAGATGTTTAGCAAGCAGAAACAATGTTGTCTCTACCGTACTTCTCATGTAGCATCAGAGAAAGCTGACGACGAGAAATAATGTGAGGACTGCTAAAAACAGTTAAAGACAGGTAACAAGGAGAGGAAAAAAATAAACCCAAATTCTGCTGCTGGAAGAATTTTTCCAAATGATGAATAAAAGTGGCTTTTATCATATGCAAAAACCTAAATAAATTGTGCTAATTATTCTCTTACTTTTCTGTGCATGAGTATGACTGCTTGAATTGGTGAAAGCTGGGCAATAGACTTAAAGTCAACACAGATGATCATGTCTTCTTTGTTAATCCGCTCTGAATTCTGGTTTTCCAGCAAAATGACACAGTGCTGTACTGTGACTGACACTGTCCAGAAAGACATGCTGATGGTGAGCGATAGTAGACAAGCATTAGTCTGTTAAGTTGTGGGGTTTTTTCAAATACAATTGGACAAACTTCAGGGCTTATCTTTTCGAAAAGCTCACAATGATGTTCAGCCTCCAATTGTATGGCTTGGAAAAGCAACAGATTTTGTGTTTCAGCCAGTCAGACTGGAAAACTGGGCAAATAGGACAACTTCCCCAAGAGACAGATACAACATCAGCTCTGGCCTTGCCTGGGTAGAAGTGTGCATTAAGAGCTATGGTCAACCAGTGAAAGACAGTATCTGATGCTGCTTCTCCCAGTTGATTCAATTTATATTTTGTTTTGTTCTAAAACAGGTACAGATTTATTCCAATTTTACAGACACTGAAGGATTCTAATAACTGAAAATAGAAATATAAAGTTAAATATGCAAAAAGTTAAATAAGAAATTTATATAAATATTATAGTTACTCAAAAAAGGTAATTTTCCGCTTCTATGTTAAAACATATTCTGATTTAGATGGCTGGCATGTTATCAGTAATCCACTGCTATAAAACATCATTTGTAAAAGACCACTTATGCATCTTGTGTGAAGTATCTAGCAGATTGTTGATTTTGAAAGAGAAGGAGAATGCTCAACCATAGAGGTGAGAATAAAGATGAAATTTCATTTTTGTAAGTACAGTTGTTAAGGAGGTAAAACAGACCCTGAAAAGTTTTAGCAATTATTATTTTGGAATGCCACTATTTTAGAAATATTTAAGATGATGAATTAGAAGTCAGGTTTAGAAAGAAACAGAAGAACATGGATACAAAAAGTCAAATGTCCTATTTGAGAGCTTTTCCAATACCATCTTGGTGTGGTATCAGTCACCCTTAAACATTCTTGCATGGAAATCAAGGTCATCCAGCATACGTCATGCTACAAAGAAAATCACCCGTGTTGGTCTGTGACACTGATGTGATTTGGAAGAAGCTAACCTTAGTATGATGTTCACCATACCAAGTGTCTCAGAGATTAAAGGTCTCTCCCTGATATAGTCCACAAAGACAATAGAGAGGTAGCTATGCTTGCACTTCGAAGTCTTCATTTTGATGTCCCTTACCATTATTTCACCATTTACAAATTCCAGAATTTTTTTCCTGAGGCAGAACTGTGTCAGGAATCCAGGAAGCCAAAGTGTTCTTAAATGATAGACAAAACCACGTGGATAATTATGGTATGTTAGCTAAAGTTTTTATTTTCACCGATGTTCTGAGAGCAGTTTGTGATATACTGAATGAAATTGCAGATGTATTAAAAATTATGTTCTTTGTTTTACAAGTAAGAATGACTGTGTCTGGAGATCAAGACTCTTAGCTGATCAAGAGCCTACCCTAACGAAGCTGAAAGGAGGGCAAATGTGAGCTATTCCTGTGTTCCTGTTCTGGGTCTGCCCCAGTGGCCGGACAAGCTCTGGCCCCTCGCACAGCCTGAATTGCAACCATGGCTGGAGGTCATCATTCAGGTGAGAATTTTCAGACTGGAAAGATTAATATTTGACATCAGCACTTCTTCACCAGCCCCTCAATGATAAAAAAAAAAAGTTGCTTTCTGGTATGAATGTACATTTTTTTAAATGGCCGTCTCTGAATAAATTTGACCCGTTAAAAATGTTTATTTGAGGCCAAACTTTGCAATGTCTCTTTAACTTAAATTCCAAAGAGTCAGTCTTAAATCTTCCACAGTGGTCAGGACACTAAGGCTCTGCATAATTCACAGGCCTCCTTTTGACAGACAGTACAGCTTATTACTTTTTTTTCCTTTTTGTTCTTTGAGAATATGCTCTGCCTTTGAAGGCAGAACTGCGAGGTTTTTCTGGTGATCACTTCAACAGATCGTGTTGAAATATTTTTTTTAAAGATTTGTTTACCAACTGGATTTTCCTTTGTTGTTTTTCTAAATTAATAAAATCAGTGTTTAATATCCGTTAATCATCTATTTCTGTTAGGATGTAATAAACATTCTTTTTTTCATTTATTTGTATGATATCACTTAAACCCCCCATTTGTAGATCATGGCTGGGTTATGCAGGGCTCTCTGCAGACCTATAACAAAGAAACAGGTTTTTACTCCAGAGAATTTTCAATATACATGAAAGAGAAGATGAAATAACAGGGCAAGACAGACAATCAGGGTTGGAGAAGAGAAGGAAGAGAAAATAAAAAATGAATAGAACTGGGCAGTCAATATGACTCCCGGTAGAACAAGAAACATAAATATTTAACTATGATATCTGATCAAAAATGTTCTTAGGTGCACAGATGTTAGAAAAAAGTCATAATTAATAATATCTACTTCAATTATTTGTAATTAATTAATTACTTTCATAGCTTTCTTAACATTTTAGGGAAAGAGACTCTCTGCCTCTACCTGCTTTTTAGGCTGTTTTCTATTTCTCTGACAATTTTGAAGGCCTTTGTCCTCAGGATCTTTGGCTTATCTGATCTGCTTCTCATTTTTATCAGTAGTGTCCTCTGCGATAGGTATTTCATGTTATTTTGTGCAATAAATAACTAATTTTGAGAACCGATCTTTCATGCTGCAATTCCAGAGATGCTTGGAAGTCAGTTGTATTATTTTTTGTATTATATGTAGAATGTGCTCTAGGTCGGTATTCTACATAGTTTTTAATTCTATATAGTTATATCCTAGGTTTTCTTTCTTTTTCCTTTCTGTCTTATTTTCTTCTCCCAATAATCAAGATTCAAAACATGTTTCCTCTGTTAAGAAGGACAAATCATGACCGAAGGTAGTTTCTAGCTTTAAGAAATGTTCCATTTTCCTGTTGTCTCATATTCTGCACTGGAAAATTTTGAAATTTGAATTCTTTCTTATTCTCTAGCTTTCCTATGTTCATATTTACATCTATAGTCATATGCACTCCACATACAGATTTATGAAAGCCTAGCAGCTTTAGAGAAAAATATGTCAATATAAATATACACAAATTAATTCCTATTTCAAGATTGTAATGCTTTTTGTTCTTTGGCAATTTGTCATTTTAGACTGTTACAGAAATAGTAAAACTTTGCATTGTAACGTTCTCAAATTCCCCCAACACCTGTTTTAAGGGCATGCAGTTCTGCTGATGAATGTCCCATGGTTTAAGTAGTGATATGTCATTAATCACATTAAGAAATAGACCTAACGAACCATAAATTAAAAGCAAGACTGTGTTCCTAGCTCTCTTTTTAGTAAAGATTAAATAGTCTATTAATATCTCTGCATTTGAGATAAAGGAACATCTGGATATGTTATTGCCATGATAGGTCCTTTTTCAAAGCAATGCTCCCCATGGCAGTAGCAATTCAGTCTTTGCTCTGTCCCAGGGAAGAGCAAGAGAATCCATTCCGACGTCTGCACAGTTACTTGTATCAACTTTCTCTGAAGATTGTGGTCCATATTGCACACTCTGCTAATCACTGTCAGAGTATGGGAAATTACTGAAATCTAATCCTGATTTATACTTTCCGTGAATAGAATTAGAAGACTGTTGGGCATTATAGCCTGAAGCACTCTGGGAATGATACCCACCACTGGAGCTATTTCCTTCAACAGTTATATTGAAATTGTGATTATCAGAAGCTGCATTATTTAAAAAGGTAAGTTACTGCAAGCAAGAGATATAATTAGCATAATCTTTTCTTTAAAAGATACATATGACATTAAAGTTTTAAAGAAAGAAAATCTTAGCTGAAATCATCTTTGTGTTTTACTAAAGCTCATTTCTTTTCCATACCATTTTGTCAGAACAGCACAAACTTGGTGTTGGAATAGCCTGAGCCTTCAAATGGTGTTCAGTTTATATAGTTTTCATATGTCTATAAGAATGACATTGATCTCCTCAAATTTCGTACAAATTTTCCATTTGCACCCTCAGAGTTTTAAAACTTGAGTTTTGAGCGCACAAGATTGGTGAGATACAATTCTCTCTGCTACTAAGCGCAGAACATAGGTTACCATCTAATGCTTAATCAGATGAATGCACAAGGAAGAAGACGCATTTTGATATTGATATATCTAATGTAGTGACAGGAGAAGAGGAGATGGTTGTTTCTCTAACTTGTGATTTAGTAATTTAATACTTTTATTAATTTCAATTTTACCTACCTCAGTTTATTGATATCAAGCTAACCTGCTAGCATCAAGATATTCTATGACCACAGTGGAATTTCTGGCTACTCCCATATGCCCTAGCACTCCATCGAAATTATCCTACATTTGGCAGGTCCAGAGATAGCAGGTCAAGATGTTACCATAGGATCATAGACCAGTATAGGTTTGAAGGCACCACTGAAAGTCATCTGGTCCCAGCCCTGCCCAATGCCAGGTATACTTAGAGCAGGGCCATGACTTGTCAAGTCTTTAATATCTCCAAGGACAGAGATTTCACAGACTCTCTGGGCCCCTGTTCCAATATTTGACCCCTGTTATTGTGATTTTTTTTTTTTTTTTCCCCAGTATCTGAATGGAGTTTCCCTTGTTACAGCTGGTGTATGTTGCCTTTCATCCAACATGAAGATCCTCCCCTTGTCCTTCTGTTCCTAAGGCTGAACAAACCAGTTCTCTCCATGTACATCATGCTTCTGCTTCCTAATGATCCCAATGGCTTCTACTGGACTATCTCTAGTTTATCCATGTCTGTCTTGTACTGGGAAGCCCCAAACTGTTGCAATCTTGCAGGAGACAAAGAGAGGAAAAAAAGAATTCCCTTAAGACTTTGGCTATGCTTTTGTTAATACAGCCCAGGATGTATTTGACCTTCTTTGGTTCAACAGCACACTACTGACTCACATTCAACTCCTTGACCACTAACTAGGACCCCCAAGTCCTTTCCTGCATGATGGAAATTTATTCAGGACCTGATACATCTCAGATATGCTTACTTTTGCATTTGAATTTAAAAAATGCCAAGCATCGACAATATCTGTTCACTTTGAATGGCCTTCTAAAAACTATTCTAGAAAATAAGGTCCTAAATTTTTACAATCCTTATTTTCCAGTAGGAGAAAAAAGACAGAAAGATCACATTGAATGAGGAAAAAATAGGATCTAAACCCACAAAGATCACTTTTCACTTGTAACTGCAAAGATCGCTTCTTTCAGCTGTTATACTGTCTAAAGTCTTTTATTCACCTATGTCCCACCTCTCCTTGGGCACATGAAAATTGTCCTTTATTTATGCACATGTAATGAGAATTAAATAAAGAGGCTTTTTGAAGCCCTGGACTCTGCAGGAACCAGTCCAGGTAGAAATGTGAACTGTTTGTAATATTCACGTTTGTATTTCAGGACTCAGTAAAAATTTCAGAGAAATTGTGAAAGGCCAGAACAGGTCACAGGTGTGTTAAATGATCTTCTATCTTTAAGTTTCTTAACTTTTTTCTTAACTAACAGGTCAGGGTGAAATCACATCTGGGGCCACACGTTCTCTATTGGATCATGTTCTAAGGAAGCATCATGGCGTAACAGAGTGGTAAAGAGTCTGTGGGCACTGGTGACACTGTTTCTTGTCCATGTCCTTTCCAAGACACATGTACTGCTCTGCTACATCAGGGAAGTGCACAACTTGCCGGGGAATTGGTAATGAGGGCTGAACAAGTGCAAGACTTGATTGGTCTTTGGGTTTAAAGGCATATTCTAACTTCTACTTGTTTTTCCTTCAACAAACTTAGGCCTTGCAGACAGGATTATGTGGGGGAGGGAGCAAGGAGTGAGTCCAGTGCCTTCCCTCCTATTTCAGTGTTCAAAAGGGAGGATTTGAGCCTTTCACAGTGAACTATAGAACTGGGCGAATCATGCAGTGATAAAATCTGAGTTCAGAAATCCTTTTTTATCTGTTTATGTTAGGTATGCTATAAAAAGCATATCACCATGGTATCCCAGCTCTTTCCAATTAACGAAAACTATTTCTACCATTTACTTAGCAACTTTGACAATAGCCTCCAGCAGCAGTAAAACAACTTGACTGCCTGGCATTTTACAAGATAAATTCTTCACTCCTGTCTGTTTTTTCTTGCACTGTTGCCTGCAAAGACTTAAAAAGTTACTGCTTCTTCAACCACCAAGGCTGGTATTGTTACACTCACTTGAGCTATGGATCACTGGGTACACTTTGTACCTTTACACGCCAGTTTGAGAAAAATCAATTTTAGTCTTGAAGAGATGAAACTAGTGTTGCAGAAGATCAGTGCACATTTCCAGGTGCTGCAGGGCACTAGCATCTTGATGGGGATTCAACAAAACATGACATAGGTATGGTGCAAAATTGCTTACTCTTATGCAAGAACTTCAGAGATCTGAAAAAAATGAGAGAGTAAATCAGAGTACTGTGGAGACGCGAAAGTCACGCTAGCTAGAGTAAACACTTCTACAATATTCACAGTCTTAGCCTCAGAAACATAATTAATGTTACTAACTATGAGTTACTGTATGCCAATAAATGTTGTAGGTACAACAGCAAAATCAGATAATATTTAATATATAGATTAAAACTAGCATATACCTGATGTTGAGGAAAGAAACAGTTTGTGTATAATAATGGGTAGAAGTGTTTAAAATACTTCTGTCCAGGTCGAGCTCGATTGTCACCTAACTTGGAGATAATGTCAAAACAGTAGCATTACTCTCGAGGTTTTTCTTCGTTTATATTTTAAATCTCTGCACCATTTGTGTACATCTACAAAGCTTGAGAAATGGACCGTTTACTTTCTTTTCCCTGCTAGATTTGTACTGAGATAGAAAAATTCATTTTTTAATTTTCCTTTTTGTAATTTAGAAATGGGTGTACTCTTTCCTGTTTTGAAGGACTCAGATTACACTTCCGTGGGATATTAACTGTGCTTTCAGTGAATGTAGGCCAGAAATGCTGAGTTCAGATAAGACATATAAATGTTCTCTGCCAGATCGTATTTATTAACATTTTTGAAAGAGTAACTTTGTTTCAGAAGAGGTTATGCTAGATCAAGTATCATCTGTTTGTGAAAATCTACCTTAATGCTAGGTCAGGTGGTGTCTATTCTCCTGCAGCTGATATAAGTCAGATTTATTCTGGTATAAACGATAAACCGGTACATGTATTTTATTGTGCATTCAGGCTAACCTGATGCAGATATATTCTTCTGTCTGGAGTCATACCAGCTTGAAGCAATTGCTGCTCCCCCAGCCCTTCTCCTTCTTCATGTCAATATTCCCTGTAGAAGGTAGTCCTTTTTCCAATCTGATGGATTTTCTTATCTGTATGCTTCTTAACTAAATGATCCAAGTTAACAAATAGAGCATACATAGTAGAATTTTGCTAATCAACCTGACTGGAACTGAAACAGGTTAGGAATTGCTTATAGAAGCAGCTCCGCTGGGAGATTAGAGGCAGTAACCTCTGACTACTGCAACAGACTGAAGGTGGTAATTATTTCACCTGTGTTGCTCTAGCTGGAGAAGGATGTATGAAAACAGCTTAAATGCTAAGAAGGGCATGGATCCTATATAAATACAGATTGGAGCACTCGCTCCATTTCCCAGTGGAAGCACTAAATACGCAGCCAACTGCAGGCTCAAGAGCAAAACCAAAAGAAGAACAGAAAGGGAGATCGTGTAAAAGGACTTACCCAAGGTCTTACTCCTTTTTTTATCGCAGTACAGTTTTCCAGGAAATACTGTTGAACACGCAGGAGTGATTTTGAAATGCACTCTGCGTTCTTCCTATAACAAATATAGATTTGTGCAGACATAGTCAAAACTTGCCTAGTCATACCAGCTTTAAATGTGCTCTATTTTGAAAGAAAAAGGCAGGTGAGAATTCACTTCCAAATATCAATTTTGTAGAACTAGCTGGACAAAGCAGTTATAAAACAAGGCTGATTCGAGAAATTCCAAGTATATAAGTAACTCAAGTTGATCATAAACCTGATACTCACTGAAATACAAAAAATCAAATAAGGAGGTTTGAAGTACTTCATTAAGAGAAGTCAGATTTTTTTTCTTTTTGTTTCCTTTAAAATCCACAGCTGGTGATGGTGACAATGATTTTGTGACAAATGATTTTGACATTTACATATTTTACTTAATGCTACTGGACATTTCTAATTTATTGTAATGATTTATGAGTAAAAAAGCCTACCAGTGTTTAAACTTTGATATCATTTCCATAATGCTGACAAAGGTTTTCTAAACAATAATGTTCTCCTTTTATATTTTAGGATTTCTATAGCACATTTTAGATGATGTTTTCTTTTTGTTCCTACAGGGAATATTTCTCAGTGCCAACACCTTCACTTTATCTTCCTTTTCCTTTTGGAGAATACCTTTGAGCACAAGTTATTGATTTTTGTTATATTCCTAAGGCTACGATACTCCAGTTACAAATCATTTGTATCGCAAGTGACTGTATTTGCAGTGCATTAGGAACTATCTAATTATATTTTCAGCCTATTATCACAGTGCTTCATCCTCATCTGGCCTTATTCATTGTGGCAGATTCCTGTGTTTGCACTGAGGCTCAATCAACTTGGTAGAAAAGCACGTGGATGCAGCACTGACCCGCAAGCAGGAGACGTTAAGACAAACGCTTAATTCCAGCACTATAGTTGGGTTCCTGATAGCACTGTGTTCCCTCTATATGCAATAAAGAAAGGTAGACAGCTCCAGAATGGGATTCAGCCTGCCAAAACTAGAATTAATCTTCTGCAGATGTCTTTAGAGGAAGCCTAGGGAGATGACACACCTACTGGAGGATATCACACACCTACTAGACATCTTGGCATGGTGCGCGAGTTACAAGTGCTACATACAAACCAGTAGATCAACCAGAGACCACTGTGGTTCCTTTCCTCCTTCTCCAGTTAGCCGCTTCATATTGATTTCAGGGTTCAAAAATATTGTCAGGATAATCCAGTCTTGCTTCAAATTCGTTTTTACTGGGGGCTAGCCTTCTCTAGACAACATACACTCCATGTATTTCTTTTCACAGCAAAGGACTCTGAAAAAAGAATCACTTTGTCTTGGAGGGGGGTGCTGCTGTTCCGTTTTTACTAAAAGGAGGTATATCAGGAGCCTGGTTGAGAGATTAGGACACCAGAAAATTAAATGGAATTTAGAGCAATGTAAGACCAAATCCATTCATGAAGTCGCTATCGTGAGGTGGATCGATGGGATAGGTTTTCAAAAAAGCAGTGCAAAAATGATGGGTTAAAACGTTGCTAATGTTGTCCATATGTTACAGGCCAGAATCAGTGGACCATTTGTATGTTGTGTTTTCCTGTAGTGACCAGTGTTTCCTGTTAAAATTTGAATTAATGAAGAAGTCATCTGTATTTAAAGAGAAAAATTCCTACTTCTTCCACTAGAAATGAATTGCACTGTTCAAAAACTGAGTGGAACAATTTAAACATTTCCTGGAAATCCTCGTTGTGTTTCTGTGTGATTAACCGTCAAACTATAAAATTTATTTGTTGAAATTATGGCTGCGCAAACCCACTTGTGTGAGGCCTAGCATGTAATTCCAGACTGTTACCATGCTGTTCAAGAATTGTTCTTTATATATATAGGCTTTTCTGACCGTATGACCATATGCTTAAAAGTTCATTTTCAGGAGCTTACTCAGTTGATAAGACTGAGTTATATTCATAGTATCTCCACCATTACACTTAAAGAAAGCAAAACTCAGTATTAATTTTGGAGATTTTCCTAATTAGCCATCACCTTGAATGAAGTGTGCTGGAGGAAGAATGCCTTATCCATATTCTATTTGTCATTGCCTTCTCTTTATTTCATATGTTGAGAGTAATGCTTAGAGTAGTGTTACTGCTCATTACCTTGTTTAGGATTTAACTGTTTCTATCAACTGGCAGAATCTATTTTTTTGGAGAAAAATATCCTTTTCCTCTTGGTTTGTCCTTTCTAAACTCAACAGACGCATCACATACCTTTTTCTTTTTTGCTGTTCCTACACTATTATACTTACTATACAAAGCTAGAAATACCTGTGCTTTCGGTTATAGGTGTTTTCAAAATTAGTTAATTTATGGAAAATATTCTTGAATGAGTATCTCTAAAGCAACCCCACCCCCATTCCTTTCCATACACAGGAAACGTATAAACACGGGGTTTTTTTCTGACTTCCTATTCTTACTGCCTTACATGGTTTTCTTTCTCCTCTGATTATCCCCTGTATTACTTCATTTTAGGACATCTTTGAAGAAGCTGCCCTAGGTAGCTAACAAGTCCAAAGAACTGAGAACTCTTAAATTAATTTGATAATCTGCTTCCTTGTCTCGGCTTGCTCCGGTGATGTTCTACCGTGATTTTAGTAGTGNTTTTCTTTTTTAAATCTCATCAGCTTGTCTTGACTTGTAGTGGCAATTCAGAAGGATCTATAACTTCTGCTGTTTATGATCAGCTGTGCACTCCATGTTTGTAATGATTGCCATTTTTCTTGTTAAATCCTGGGGTAAAGGTATTTATGCTCATTTGAATGATAGGTATTTATTTTGAATATTGACTGAAAAGGCAGTAGATCATGAAAGGAGAAGTCCAAAAATGTGAGTGCAATTTATTTATTCCAGCTTGGCACCATTCATCACATCTGATATTTTTCCTGTTCTGTAAACAGTAAATATACCGGGCACTGAATCAAAACCAAACCTAACCTGTAGTTACACCTTTACCAAGAGTATGCTAACTTGTCAGAAATTCATTAAAATTATCATCTGTGAGTGTTTTAAAGAAATTATTTTGATGCATAGACATAAGAAGCAGCAGAAGGATACAAGAAAACTGTAAGCTAATTACTTGAACTTAGAAATCTCAGCCAAAATATCAAAAGAAAAAAAAATACTGTTTATTTTTGCCTCAGTACTTCTGACACTTCTCACACATATATCTTCTTTTCCTGTGGTACTACAGCAGACCTTTTTGGAACATGAAATATTGGGAGAAAAACAATGCTCTTACATTAAACATCTTTATTAATATGGATATTCCGTGATTTATCTGGAACTAGCTTCAAAACATGATGTTTTGGAAGACACAGTAAAACCAGAATTTAGAATGAATGTGAGAAACAATTATTTGGAGATGGATACTTCACTGACAATTCGAGTTTAATCCTTATTCAAATTGAATTTCCTTTGAGAAAGCTTAAGGCCATCAGTCTATTATCAGACAACAAAACTGACTATTACTCATTTCAGTTGTGTTTGGTTTTTTTTATTAAGCCTGAAAGAGCTATGGTGAACTAATGCATTTGTAAACTAAGCCTGCAAAAACACAGCAGATTGATAGGCATGCTTAATTTGGTAGGAAAAAGAGCTTTAGTGCAGTTTGTTTTCTCATCTTTTTACCTTTTTTTTTTTTTTTTTTGGTCACTTTCTGGTTTCTATTGCTCCCTTGTAGTGTATGTTACATTCTTTGTTCAATTCTAGATTGAATTAAGGTGGTGTGAAAGCGATGGTGGCAGTGCTATGGGATTGGAAGGTGGATGTGGAAGAACATAATTAGCAGGACAGAATCACAGCTTCTTTGTGCCTATGTCAAGCCTTACCGCAGTTCCCCAGGATATGACAAGAGTGACAGTACTTCAGTCAGGTCAGCTTTTGCCGGGGGGGTGTGTTTGTCAGGCATTTCTTCATTCTCTTCAGGCGTCCCTCTGCTGAGTGCTGGCTGGGGTCTGCAGCTCTGCTAATCTCTATTCTGGAGCAGTGAAAACTTCCTTATCTCTGAACCTCCATTCTCTGCCTCCACTATTGCCTTCCTCCCCTTCTGCTCTTTAAAATGCTAATGATATTTATTTGTTTATTTTGCCAAAAAAAGGCTTTTGGGGGAACAGCCAGACCAGCAAAAGTAATAGGTACTAATTAAGCTAATCACACATTAATAAATTGCTTTTCTAGAGGTTTAAAATCTCTGTACATTGTAAAGTTAAAATGAATCCTCTTCCCAGTGACATGTAAATGAGGACAGGTTATTATTCAGAAAACAGCAGAAAAACCTGTAGCCTCTGTCTTGTTAAATTATTTTGGTATAGAACCATAGGAATCAGTGTTGTTTGGGGCCAAAACAGATGCCCAATATTATGATCAAGGATAAGTTTATGCATATATTTTGAGAGAAAACTCCAGAGAACAGGACATGGCGAGATTCCCCATCTTGCCCCGTTCTTCTGAGTAGGCTGGTAGGTTACAAGAAATGACATTGCTGACCTCCTTCCTTTTTATGAACGGTACTTTAAGGAATAAAAATACACACTAACCAGCAGAAATCCAGCTGATGGGTATTAGTCTGAATATGCTACTCAGTCACAGCAGAAGCACCGCTTAGCTAGATTTGGTGTTACATTTTTCCTCCTGATAGTTGTATCATTAGGATTTTGCTTGAATTTTGAATGTTAAGTATCCTATTGATATAATAATATGAAATGATTAATGGCCTATCCTAGGAAATGTGTCACGTCAATAAAACTGTTGCAATTCCCCAGCTGAAAGAATTTCAAGAGTCAGCTAAGACAAAACCTATTTTTCATTACAGAAATTCCTTGGCAGTTCTGTAGCTGAGCAGAGAGGACAGAATGGGCTCAGTGACTACACAGAGGATTATTGCCCCTCTGCTCCCATTCCTCACTCCTTATCAAGGGAGAGGCAGTACAAAAAAAATGCTGCTTGGAGTTCCTTTCCCATACCTCCCGTAAATTCACTACCCAAAGTAAACTCTGGTGCAAAAAAGGGGCTGGAAATATCACTGACTTCAAGCTGTTGGAATTCAGGAGACATGTTCCCCAAAATATTAATTGAAATATTCAAAAAGTTTTCTTTGTTTCCTTTGCGTTTGTTGGTGTGCCAAACTGTTCCCTTACTATAGCTCCTCTTTTTAATTTTCATTCTTTTTCTTCATGAAATCTACCCTGAAGGTATGCATTAGGGTACCATGGGCTTTATTTAGAAGGGAGGTTTACTGAACAACACTTGAAAATAGATAAAGCAACCTAAGTTAGTAAAACCCAGTCTTTTTTTTGTCTCTTTTTTTGTCTTTCTTTTTCTTCTCCACCCCCCCCAACCCCCGCCCCCGCCTTCTTCTTCACCTGTAAGTGCCAATGAACTCATACTTCTGTAAATGTATAAATACTGGCATTGCCATAGCCTGGGGTTAACTGGTGGGGTTTCTAGAGCATATGTCTTAGTTCAAATTAGTGCACTGAGTTGTGGTATACCACGTGAATTGTTTTGCTGTGTGTTGTGGGAGACTCTGTCTGTTCTAGGATCATACAATCAGTTCCGTACACTGAAGTGACGCCAGTTTGGTGTACTCCTCCCTTCTGTTGGTGGTGTCTTTTTATCTGGAAATTAGTCATGGATTCAATTGAAGGTGATGACACCTTCCAGTTATTCCATTACTGCAGTGGCAGAGTTTGTGCCTCTGAGAAGGCAGATGCAGCCTTCCGGGATCAGGTAGACCCGGTGAAGAGAGAATAATTGATAAAAGTGAAAATCAAAAGAAAAACCTTCAAATCTCTAGAAATGTTGTTGCTGAAAAGTTTCAAAATTATAATACTCAAACTGATTGCATGAACTTTCCAGCTGTTAAAAGCTGAACTTGATTCCTCCTTTAATCACTGTGAACACATAATACATGTCTAAAATTAAAGGTCATCCACTCACCCAGGGCCCTACAAATGTGCTTGGACATTAAAAGGTTTACAATTACAATATACTAGGATTGGAAGTTACCAGCGGGGCCTATAGGGTTAAGCGGAGCAGTACTGTTTCTGGTTGAAGGAATACTTTACCTTTTGTGTTCGGGCTCAGCACAGCCGGCTGGTCCCCGAGAGAGAGGAGCCGAGTGTGGTGACACGGTCAGGGCCCCATCCCGCAGTCCCCAAGGAAGGTGAACGGGAATGCCTGGGGATGGCATCAGGTCTGACCATCACACCATGGGGTCAGGGAGTCGGGGACAGGGTCAGGTCCCGTGATGTTGACCAAAGTCAGATATATCTCAGTGACCGCCAGCCAAGTCCGTAGGGATGAGGCAGGTCTGAGGTGAGGCTGGGAAGTCAATCCGTGTCTCGGGCCAGGTCTGGATCAATGGGGCCCACGGCCAGGCACAGCCCCGACTGTGACACAGCTGCTGCTGTGGTTCAGGCTGGAGCCAAGCACGAGAGCGTCAACTTAAAAGCGGTTGCCAGAGGAAGGGGGGGTCAGCCCTGGCTTAGGCCTCCCAGCGGAGCTGTCTGGGGAAGGGGACAGCCCGCAGCTCGGCTACGGCTGAGTTGTCCCTGAGCCCTGGCAGCAGGAGCTCCAGCAAGGGGGAAGCTCTCGGGGCCATTACACTTTGATGCATTAATGTTTAGGAGAAATCTGGCCATTTCTCTACTTAAAATGATTTCTTTACCAGCAGAGCAGAGACGCTCTTTTTCTTTACATTTCTGTCACAAAACAATTGGTGTGTCATGTTGCATTATGTCATATGATATGGTGAAACACAAGCTGACATACTGTATCCGAAAGGTATTTGAACATATCATGTCAGAAACTGGAAGAAACAATACGTACTCTTGCTCTCTCTGTCTTGGCAGAAACTGTTGTTTTCCACTCTTTTTTTAATTCCCCTGGATTGCCAGTGTTTAAAAAATATATCACTGCAAAGATAAGTGCCCAGTTCCTGCCTGTACTCAATGCCCCTCTAATCTTCCCTTCTCTTCTTTGAGAAAAAGCCAGAAAGCCATGAAAGCAAAAGAAAATCTACCAGGTGAGTAAATTTACTTTAAAAAAAAAAAAAAAGCAAAGGGAAAAAAAAAGCCAAAGACAAAAACCACTTGTGAGACATGACCACCTGAGGTAACATTAAGTAAAGTAAATGGGAAACTTAAAATTAAAACAAACAAGGAATCAAAATAAACCAGTGCATAAGAAACCAGAGAAATTTGATGCCACTTTATGGGATGGTACGTATGAAAGATTAAAATTAAAGGATTGACAGTAAATATGTGCCAGGCTTTTTTTTTTTATTATTTTTATTTTTTTCTGCAAGGGGGAATCCAGGACAATATATGCTGTCTCAACGTGATGGTATTAAGAACCAGCCCTAGGCATTCTGTTGCTCTTGGTGAATCTGATTATATGTGCCCCTGACCTCTACTGATATATCATATCCATTTTATATACTTGTTCATTCATTTAACTATGTACTTTGTCACTGATGCTTTTCCAGGAACTGTAGAAAAGTAAATATAATCTCATTTGTATTCATTCTCCTTTCCCACAGCTTTCTGTTATTCTTTCTCATTTCTCTAAGTGCTGTACGTGTTCTTCTCTTTTCTGTCTTCTTTCCTTGATTCCGTTCTTTCCTTCCATATCTTTTTGGCACATCTTCCTTACTTTTGACCTTCCCCCTTTCTTGTTTTTCTCCAGTCAGCTTATTGCCTCCGTTCTTTTTCCATATTATTTTACATCTTTTCTCATAAGTGTTTTCTTCTCTTTTCTTTCTCTAGAGTACAAACTTCAATTTTGCTGGAAAGGACTTTCAAAAAGATGTTGCTTCCCCGCTATTCTTCTGCTATGGTAGTTATTCAAGATGAGATTGCTTCTGGTAGGCATTAATATTTACAGACTTGTTTTATGAATCTGAAGATTGGTTTAGCTTGAGACTAATGCAGGGAAACAGATGAAGCATGGAAATGGTAAGGTCTACTTCACTAAGATTCATAAATCTAAGATCCATTCTGAGACGAACAGCAACACCTAATGACTGAAAATCATTAAATGTCCAAAGTCCAAAACAAGTTCGAAACTTAACTTTCACAGGTATTGCAAATGATCTTTAATGGTTAAAAACATTCTCCACTCTTACAGAATTACATCCCTTCTCTTTAAAATTTATAAAGTCTCAAGATTTCAAGATACACTAGTTTTCTTAGGTATTCAGGTGATAAGTGTTCCATTTACTAATATCACGTATGTGTATGACGACCTTAGGAAGTTGTGACACCAGAATTTCACAAACTTCTGCATTTTAACTGTGTTCTCATTTGCCAGTTGTCAGTGTTAGATACTATATATGCTTATGTCTATCTTTCATATGCATAATAGCTATTCTTCTGTATGTACTCAAGCTTTTATTAACCTAAATGGCATTTTTTTTCCCTCTGTATATATGTGTAGATTACAAAGCAGTTTGAAGTTTACTTTGATCCTTTTGGAATTACCAAAATGTATGCACGTTTGTTTAGCCTAATAGAATTTTGTAGGATATCTTAAGGAAAACTGTGCACGCTTAACACTGCTCTTAATCTACAGTTCATCTGTGCTCTATGTATCCAGAAGGTGCCAGTACTGCAATTTCCCCAGCATGTTTCTCTCAGAATGGATTTTATTTTAATCTTTGGTTGTATACACTTTAGCCAGTGTGAAGTAAGTTGTTTTCAAGAGCTAAATTGTTCATAGTATACTATTTTCTACTCTTAAATTCAACATTCACGTTAATTAATTTTTACTCTGTATTATTTAATAAATCCCCAAAAGGAGAGCTTATGTTACTTACGGGTTCTTTGCTGATCTTATCAATAAAGTGATTTTTTTCAATGATGTAGCTGCAGCACTTCAATATTTGTCCTAGGCAGATGTTCTCTAGCAAAACTCGCTGCATCAGTTTCAGATGGTAGCGGCCTCAGCGTTCTGACCCCTCTCTCCACTGAGCACTGGGGATGGAAGTGGAGGTGAGTCTGGGCCCCACCTGATTAACCCTCTGTTAGTTGAGCATTGATGGGGGGGGTTGTGCCCTTTATCTAACAGCAGTTGGTTGGGTAAGTAATAAAACAGTAGAACAAAGTAAAAGTAATTTCTCTGACAGTCATTACCTGTGTGATTTCCTTTGCTGTTTGACATTTTTTATTGCATTTTCTATGCCTTTTCTTACAACAGCATAGCATACCTTAAGCTACAGCTAGTCTTGCTATTCTCATAATTTTCCTTTTTTTTTTTAAATTATGATTTGTTTGGCACTGAGTGCTTTTGTCTTCTAGATAGTAAACCCAAATATTTCTCAAGATCAAACCATGAAATATAGATGTAGTTTCAACACCGAAGCTTGAAATTGTAATCGACACATAGCTATTATTAACTTGGAAAAAAAAAATGTTCCTATTACAAGTGAAACATGGAAAAACACTGTTTCATATTCTTTTGTAATTGCGAACTTTTACTAGTCCCAGCTGCAGAACTACTATGCTTTTAGACTATCTAATAGAAAGTAACGTTTTTGAAAAAAATGTGACATTCAGAGGTTGGATTGTTGGATATCTCATGCACAGTAAGTTACACAATGGAAGCATTACAGCGGCATCTTAAGCAGAGGACTTAACACATTTACTGCCCTTCTGACAAGGAAAAGATAGGAACGAACTCAATGTGTCTGTTACACAAACTTGGTATTTAAGAATAAGACGCTTTCTTCTTCTGGCAACTATGAAGTGGTAAAAGGGAAGACATCTGAGAATTGTACCTTGTAATAGTCAAGGACTTTCCTTTCTTTTTGTGATGTTTACTAGTTTTGTGCTAGAAAAAATAAGTTGAACTCCGGGGTAAGGCTGCGTAGGTACTTGAGTAATCTGTGCACAGATGCTCCCTTTTACCTGCAAATTTAATTTTACGATAAGATAGGCAGAATAAACTACTTTCCTTGAACTGGTGATGTTCAGACATTCCTAACCCAATCACATTATTTTTGTATTTCCTGTACTTTATATTTGTTTTATGTATTGTGTATTTAGATGCTTCTCATCAGCTTAGGGCTAAAAGCATACCTTGTATAACAAGGGCTCATTATAAAGAAGAAAAATAAATAAATAAATAAAATCAAAAGCAACACACTGTGTGATTAAAGAGTATAAAACTGCAAGACAGTTCTGTTTTCAAGAGGTTGCTTACTCTACCAACCCATCATATAAAGTGATGCTTATATAGCTGCTGCAAGCCTATAGCAAGTGTAATATACACATCATAAAAATACACATTTTGGAAAACAAAGTGGCACTTATTCAAGATGGAAATGCGTAGGAGAAGTCACTGGAGAGAAAAAAACAGAGGGCCTCTGCGCAGCTTCTCTTGATTTTGAATAAAGTTGTGAAACTGGGGACAGGGTAAGAAGAGAACTTGTAACAGGTAACATACGCACTGGGTATTATGATTCCATATGCACTCATTTAATTCCAGGAAAATTGTTGTAGAGAGTGAGAGAAGAATCAGATGGCAGACTTGACTGTGGGTTAGAAACGAGAGTATTTGTTCTGCGCAAACCTTGAAGGAAATTCACTGTTAACGAACCATTTTCTAGTATCACACATTGTTCTCTTACCAAAATTTGGTACTACTTTGGTACTTATTTTTTGGCATATAAAAACATCTGCATGCCATTGCTGTACAGCTGTTTACTGAGCCATGCTGCAGAACCTGTCACATCCTCTCAGCAATTTCTGAGTATTGAGAGTTAGGTAATGAAGCTAGAGACATAAGGCTTGGTAAATTTAAAAAAAAATAAACAGAAAACAAACAAAACCAACCAAACGACAACAAAACAAAAAAACACCAGCACCCCCCAAACCCCTCAAAACTACTGTTTAGTTCTACATCTCTTTATTCTAAATTAATTGCTCTGCTGGCTAAGTTCTGGAATAGAGGATGGGGTGCAAAGGGTGTATACGGCCACAGTGGTTTTCAACTGTCATGAACATGACTGAAGAATGAGTGCTACCAGCAGAATCTGACCACTCCGTATTTGGGTGCTTTTTCCAACTGCAAAATCTATGCTCTTTATCAATATTCAGCGAGTCAAACCATTCCCCCATAAAGATTAATAGAATCCCCTTACATATAGAAAAAAGGTCTATATTTGATTTTTTTAAAGTAATCTAAAAATAAATTATTTTCATATAGATTTTTTTCTGAATCTATATTGAAGCATTTGAATTGTGTTCATGGAGGTACCTTTATAAGAAAAAGTATTATCTTTTATTAGATCACATAATGTATCTTGAAAAAGAAGCATCTCAGGCTCACAAATGCTTTTTTGGCCCCTCTCTGTAGGGATATGGAAAACAATCTTGCTGGGAGGAAGAGAGCTCAAGGGAGAATATAGATGTCCTGTTAATCAGGACATAAAAAAGAAAGCAGAAGCTATGATGTGACAGTGACTGGTGGAAGAAAATCTAGCAAACAGCAGAGAGAAGATTGGGAGATATGACAATTTGGGGAATGTATGTATAATTTATAAATCCAGACTTATTTTATGAATTTCATTCCATTCCTTGGTCTGTATTTAATCTGCCACTTGCTGGCTGGGACTATGTCATAGATCACACACTCTATAAGAGAAGAGATACAAGAGTAATCTAAGAAGAGATAACACGATATGATTTTTTCTCAGTAAAGCATTGAATATGCTAAATAGACTGGTTAAACTAAAGGAAACTGATCGTCTCAGGTTGTTTGCTTCTAAATTAGAACAATGGAAATTGCCTAGTGATAAAACAGATGAGAAAAGAATGCATGTTCTGTGAGCTGGGGAGCTTTCTGAACGAGTGAGAGAAAGCTTGCTGAGAGAGCTTGAGGGCTGATCAGGACAGTCAGGCTTCAATACCATGGAAGAATTGTCCAAAACTTCAAGGTCTGACAGGCTGTCAGTGGTCCCAGAGAGAAGGTTTTTATTTCCAGGATTTTTGTTTGCTTGTTTGCTTTTTATTTTGGGAGTTGTTAGTCTAGGTGCCTTCTCCATTAACGTGATACGTATAATAATATGAATTTATAGTCTCCGCTTACTTTCTAAGTACTGTACAGTCTCAGAAGATGAAACTGTAAACTGCAGTGGTCAGGAGGGGAAGCTTTATGCCACGGAGAGGTGAGAACTAGCCTTAGAGATCTCGATTAGAGACTCTGAAGGCTGCCTGAGAATAGGCATCAACACCTATATGTTGTGTATGGTCAGTGGGCATCCAGTGTTGAGTTTCAAAGTGCAACAGCAAAGGCATTGTGACCAGGGCTAGTATGAGAGGGAAGGGAGATTCAAATAAGAGTGATTAGAGGGCAGGAGAGAAGAGCTGAAGAGCTGTGTGTCAAGGTGGAACTAAGTTATCTTAAGCTGTCTAGGTAAAGAAAGATAGAAAAAATACAGCTCAGAGGAGATATTTTTGGCACAAGTTTCATGTTTTCCTGCCAATGGCAGAAGAGGAGGGGGGAAAAGCATTCAAGTTCAAGGGTAGAGAAAAGCTGTCCAGCTGAACAGACAGGGAGCGTCTGAAGCCAAGCATGCCCCGTCCCTGGAGGTGTTCAAGGCCAGGCTGGACGGGGCTTGGAGCAACCTGGGCTGGTGGGTGGTGTCCCTGCCCAGGGCAGGGGGGCTGGAACTAGATGATTCTTTAATGTCCCTTCTCACCCAAACCATTCTATGATTCTGAGTGGCAAGGCCTCTGTCACACAGGTCTCTGGAGCTGGGGATTGAAAAGTGAGGCGCTGGCAATGATGAATAGCAAGTAATACCTTTCCACACCGTACTAGAAATAGTGGATGAATGTTTTGCCCTCCTGATTTGCATGAGGTTGGTCAGGTTCTCCTGCGTGTAGAAGTAGTACATCTTCCACCAAAAGCTGGCTTTAGGATTTTGTTTGCCCTAGGCACGTGGTAAAACCTTTTCATTATGCGCAGCCAGCAGCAGATGTGCTGTCTGCTGCCGCTGGGTGCTTGTCCTTCCCTACAGACGGTCTCATCATAGAACACCTTCTGCGTGCTCATTCGTGAGTGTCTACACAACCAGAGAATTTGTTGCTACTTACTACTTCTGCCAATCAAGTGTTCCAAATATTTAAAAGTGCGTTATGGAGGAGGTGCTTGCTGTTATTGGATTTCTAGTAGCATTTTGTTATGGGCATGCCCACAGACTCAACAGCACGAGTAGGCACAAGGGCAAGACAGTTAGCCCAAAAAGAGGAATTCACATTTATTAACATCTGTAAAGCGCAAATCATATGTTCATATGATAAAATCAATTTGGAGTTTGCTATAATAAAATAATTAATTTTAGTAGTGAAGTAAATTCCAGTTAGTGAAAATATTCACCGTAGTATTAGTGGAAAAAATATTTTCAATGTACTGATGATGTGTAATATTTCCACTAGGAAGAGAATATACCTCTCCTGTGAAATACAACAGTGGTTGGAAGATGTATTTCTGCTCGCTGTCATTGGTTTTATTGAATTTGCCTCTTCCATTGGCCAGCTCAGCTCTTCCATTACATCTTCTATTGGCTTCCAATGGCCAACACAGCTGCAGATTTATTCTGCTATACGTGATGTACCTAAAATTTACCCTTAATTTGGGACAAGGACATCCAAGTGGCCAGTTGCAGTTTATTTGGAGAAAATGGGGACCAGTTGTCAGACAAGAGCTGAATGCCTCTTCATTCAACTACAAATGGCCTGGTCAGAAAACCAAGATAAGCAGCTGCTTTAATTTTTGTCAATAAAGGATGGTAAAACAGCCCATGCTGTTCTCAGATACATCTGTGCCTTCCTGTCAGAATCTGTATTGCATTCAGAAAGAAATGGAACAATGTGATATTTGGCCTCCCTGACACTTATCACAGATAAATGATGAGAGAAGAAACCAACAGTCCAGAGAGATAAAACATCTTCTTCCATATACCATAATAGATCAGTGGTAGAAGTAACAGTGGAATACAATTTCACTGTTGACCCCTTCTCCACTCCTAATGATGCCCATAATCTTCTCATTGCCTGTGGACAAATAAGCCAAGGAATAAAGGGAAAACAAATATGCCTAACTGAACCTGTTTTAGAGGGCTGACAGTTTATTTAATACTCATATAAATCACACAGCAGAATTAATCCACATGACAGTTAAATTAATTTAACCGTAAGATTTATCCTGAATGTTACCAAAAGACACCATATCACGTCTGCACCGGTTTTGTGTGAACTTACGCATATCCTAAACTTCTTTGAGTAAAATACTAAATTCCGGTGAGACTAAGCAAGTAATGATATAAAACCCAAAGACTTTTTAAAAAGTTTTTCTCGCTTTTGCCCTTCTGATTCTTTCCCCCATCCCACCAGGGTGAATGAGCATGACTGGGTGGGGGCTTACCTGCCAGCTAGGGTCAACCCACCACAACAAAGATACGTGGAAAAGCGTGGCCGTCCTTTGCCAATGTCCATGTTATGGCAGACCCTGGACTGAGATCCTTCATAGCCTGTGGGTTGAGAATTGAATCCTTAAATATAAGATATCCAAGCACAATGCCCTAAGAACCAAAATTTTTGTATTTTGTAGTGGGAGATTGTCTCATTCCCTAGCTCGTGCTGTTTTGTTCAGACTTTAGTTACTTTCTGTTCATTTTACTTGGACAAAGCGTTCAGCTTTGGCTTTCAATCAGTGTATGTTTGCTAGCAGCAATTTGGCACAATAACCTTCCCTTCCCCCTCCCCAAGTATTACGGCCCTACAGAGCATCAGACACAGCACCCCAACTCAACCAACAGCTGAAAGGGAAGTAGGGTATCTCCACATCAACGCAGGTTAGGATATAGATGCTTCTTGTTGTCTTACTGTCTTCTTTATAGCTCTTTATGAGGTGAGTACTGTCATAAGTTCAAATTGGGTTTTTTTTCTTTAACATGTCTCTAAGCATTTAGGATAACCAAGGTCCTGTTCCTGTGATCCCAAGTTGCTGTTAGAATACAAATATCTTCTAAACACAACTGTGTTCTGACAATAATGTGTGCACTAAGTACCCAGCTTGGCCCCGTCAGTAATAGGGAGGGTATAGTTCAGATTCTGTGTCTGACTTCTCGGTCGCAATGGTCAACCAAGTAATGGAAGTACAGGGGGTTTTTTTGGTCTTGTAACATTTGATGAGACTTTATACGTACCAGAATATTTGGAGTACAGATAAAATTACTCCCTTTTTCTAGCTGTTTTGTGTTGTTTGTATTCAGTATCCCACATAGCTTGTCTCAAACAGACATTCACAAAATAAGAATGATCTATATGAAAACTGTTCCTTTCTTACAGGATAAAAAGACACCTGAGTCCCAATCTTAAATTGGTATTCCTTAGTTGGCTCCTTATTACCTGTTTCTTCACTGAAATAACATCTATACTAGTTTGCCAGGAAAAAAACCCAGAAAGTTCAGTGTTTGGGGAGAAAACACCTCAAAAGGAGTTTTCAAAGAATAGTCTTTATTGTGTAGCTGCCATATATATGTATGTAGATGGTATTTTGTATATACTGCAGGTTATTTTAAAAGGCCTAGTGAGTTTGGCCTTGACATTCAGAAATAAAACCACTTTGCTCAAAAGGGAAGAACTAAGTTGTGTTGGAAGTGTTGGATTCACTGGAGATTTTTTGAAATACATCTTATACATCTACAGCTGAACATTTCTCCTCTTCATACAGTAGATCCCAACTCCCACCTGTGCAAAACACAAAAGATATAACAGAGGAACACAGAATGTGTTCATTTTGACAGAAGTGTCAAGTTTGTCTTAAATTTTTTCATTTTCCATATAACATCACTGAAGCAAGCACAGTTAAAAGGAAAGACTTTAGAACTGCTTTTCAAAACCAAGTTCTTCTGACAAATCAAGAGAGCATTTTTTCAAACAATTATTAGCTATTTTTAGATTCTGTTGTAATATCCACCTTCCTAGCTGTTCTTTTTTTTTGTTTTGTTTTGTACCAGAAGGAATAAAAGTATCCTTAAATGAAAAAATTGGTTTCTGTTAAGCCTAGTCTTGGTTCCTAAAGCTAATTTTACTCAAAGTAGTTTCTACTATCTATTTTTTTTTTGTTTGTTTGTTTATAATAAGAAGTCTTCCTGAGCAAAGCAAACATCTATGAAAATGCATAAACATTTTCTGTGGAAATCCAGGCTTTTAAACCGACTTCAGTGAAATTATGCTTACATTGATGTATCAGAGCAGAAACAGCATACTGCATGTCTTGCTTAGACTGGGATATAAAACCGCACTTTGCATCAGTCTTGCTAATTTAATTGTTTCACTTCTGTGCAGTCGTTTGGGATTTTTTTCTTGACTCTTTCTAATTATTCTAGAAGGTGTCTGTGTAGATTCCATTCTAATTAATGTTCCATTTGCATGTTTTAAAAATAATTTTTTGATTTGGAATCTGCAAAACTAAAGAGAAGTAGTATCAGGCAAAATGCAGAAAGGATTCCTTTCTCAGCTTAGCTAAGCCTTGTGAGCATGTTCCTCAGTACTTGACTGCTCTAATTCCGGAATGCCATCGGACTGGAAAGAAGTAGTTTTGGGATATGCACAACTGTGGTGTTGGACAAGATCACTGAAATTCTTGCTATTCCTAATCACAGTTAACAAGGATGTCCTTTACAGCTGCAAAAGTAAAGTACATGGTAGTACTGCAGTCCAAGGACTCCTTACTTATATCCCATACCTGAGTCCTCGCAACATTTTTACTACTACTTCTTACCAGTCTGTTAATCTGAAACACAGCTACATTCTTTTAGCTAGTTTTAACATTCAATTCTGTAGACAGATACGTATTCTGACATTATAAATCTGTTAAATTTCTGCATCACAGAAAATAATGAAAATAGATAGTGGATTATTATTGCGTCTACCACTACACGCGTGAACTTAAGGCAGCCATAGACAGTTTCACGCTTTTGACCTGGGAATCCAACTTTGATTAAAACAAAACAAAACAAAACAAAAAAGCTTTATGAGAATGCAAGAAAACTTGGCTGCCAGCAGTCATGTCCATTTTCATCTGATATCATGCTTGTTAATTGCTTGGACCACCTCACTGGGGCAGAGATGCCAAGCAATAATAGCTTTATATAGGCACTTTGCATAATAAGGTGAGTGGCATCATTTGCCGCTGGGAGATCCATCACACTAATGTCTTCAAAGCACTGATGCCTCATGTCTTTTTAACAATAAAGTACACCTGTTGGCTATTCTGTGCCAAATATACCCCTGAATGGTGGAGGGAAGGAAAGCACGGAAAACAAGACAATTTTTCATTGCCAAAAGAGGCTAGCTATACTGCAGCTGGCAGCTTGGACCACTTATAGTATATCTAATAGGAAAACACTGCTTGATGGTGGCCAGAGAGGAAAAATTAAACCACCCGAGACAGAGATTGTGGCCTTACTCTGCCGAATTGGCCGGTACTGATAAGATGACATAGAGTGGAGGAGAAACAACATTGTTCAGTCCAGGTGGTGCTATGAAAAGTTAGGATTCCTGGGCCATAGATGCTGTGCGGAAGGTCTGTCTGCTCCTTATGAGTTAGGATTTGGCTTTGCTTTTTCTTTTTTCATGGCCAAGGTCTTCTGAGCAAAGTATCTTTTTCCTGCTTTCCCTGGACAAAATCAGGATATACTTTTGCTGCAATGTTCAACATCAAGTCACCACCAGATCTTGACAGTAGCCCGAGATGATATAAACTTAGAAATCACATGATTCAGTTCTCAATGGATGTTTGACAGGTGCTTTAGGCAAATGTTGCTTTAGCTACCAAAAATTCTATTTGAAAGAGTCTTTGGCCTAAGGGATACGTAAGCCTGCACTTCGACATATTTCAATTCAATATAGAGCAGATGCATTGCTTAGGACATTTTATGTCCTATTCTATTATATATTTGTCCATTTATATTAACTCTTGGAATTTTAGAAATGAGAGACTGTCCTGTATATTTCTTCATATAATATGTGGATCCTGCAGTGGGTATGTATACATCTCTTCTTTTATCTCTGTCCTATCAGCTGCCCTCCTTGTATCTTATACCCATCTCCTACCAGTACCTCTCCTGCAAATATTTCCCAATCTCTCTTTTGAGGCCAAACTCTTCTAAGCAAAATATCTTCTTCCTGCTTTTTCTGCCAGGTAGTCTTTTTTTTTAATGTAGCTATTTCTCAAATAGAGTTTCTGTGCTAGTTTTGAGGCAACAGTTTCCTCTTTCATAAAGCAGCAGCATCGTACAGGGAATACCAATAGGGATCAAGAATAGCAGCCAACTAGAGAAATACCATCTAGAGACAGAGCTGGTTCTTTTCCGCAGTGACTGCATACCCTCTTTTCCACTTGGTCTAGTGCTCAGCCATCTGGAAACAAGAGGGTGGAGAAAGAGACATTTTTATTTACATGCGACTTTCATTTTACATCTCAGCCTTCCTAGTAATAAACCTAAATGGAAGTAAAATACCTGCAAAGCAAGCCACATTCTCAAGTGTGAGAATGGCAGAGTTACAGGATCACTGAGGCTGGGAGAGACCTCTTGAGATCGTCTAGTCTAAACCCTTGCTCAAGCAGGGTTAGACAGAGCAGGATGCCCAGGATTGTGTCCAGTCAGGTTTTGAGTATCTCTATGGAATCGTTAAGAAGACGTCTCTTCTTTGCTGCTATAACCAAAAAAGCAGTTACTGGTGTAGCAGTACATAGTTTTCTTAAGAAGGACCTTCCCCTTTTTCCTAATGACTGCTGGAACAAAGGAAGGATTTAGGAGGAACAGAAGGAACAGAAAGGGTCTCTTAAATCCTTATGGGCTTTTAACTTTTTCTCATGTAGTGGCTGTGCAATGTGGAACATGGGGATGGAACAAGCTCTCAGAAAAGATTTAGGTAAATCTTTAGTCTGGCAACAAGTAACCAGTGCAAAATCTTCCCCTGAAAAATCCCAGCTGGAGTTCAATCACTAAACTAACACCAAGCATTGCAACATTTGTCGGGGGCGGGGGGATGTCCGTTAACTGCTCCAAAAGCAGCGTACAAAGTTGCACTTGCTATTAGATACATAACTGTGTATTTCTGGTTGGGAAACTGTGAATACATATTTTCTTGTATTAGAGACAGGTCTTAGTCTTAACGTTTAATTGAGGTCTTTGCATATTTAACAGTCTTGTGTGTTTAAAAACGCAAATAGCAACTTTTAAAACATTCTGAATTTACTTCATCACTGAGATATTTATACTCCAAACCTGGAGTATTTTACAGGTTCTTAGATTAACTTTGCAGACAGCTTGTTAAGTGAGTGTGGGTTCCTTGTGTGGTCTGGTGACACGTTTTGACAATCTGTTGCCAGAATATCTGTCTATCAATAAGTTTATCAGTAGACTTCGTTTATTAAAGAGAGAAGTAGCAGTGGTTTTTGTTTTTCTTTTCTGCTTAAGGAACAAAGTAGATTGCCAGCTGGCTTTTTTTTGTTGTATTTTTTCCCTATTTGTTTGCTGGGTTGGTTTTTTTCACTGTAGTATTTGTAGTTTGATTTGAAATACCTGAAGGAATAAATTCCTTTTTCAGTGATGAGGATTAAAAGAGAGCACCAGGGTATTACTATACTCAGGCAGTATTCCTTGGTGTCCTATATTGAGCATTCCCTGAAAGTAAAGATTTGCATGTTTCATGTTAATTATCCTACCTATAATTATAACACATTACTATAATACCATAATGAAAACGCTATTTATATTAATAAAGCATTACATTCATAAGAACAGCTCAATACACTGGTCTTCATTCTACATATAAACCCCCTAACAATAACAAGAAAAAAAAAATAGCTTTACCCCAAGCAGAAAGCAAGTGAGTGTGCCTGGCAGCTTACAGAACCAGAGCACATCCACAATCATATTTGACTGCAGTCTTAGGGGCATTTCATACCTCGGTCAACCTCTTTTTCTCCCTCAGGGATGTTAATTCTCTTTATCTACTCATTAGCATGTAAAATTAACACCGTTCCTGAGAATATTAGTGATCAGAATTTCAGTAATGCTCCTATCAGTGTTAATCTCACTGCATTTTCCATGACAATTAAGCAGGTAGTAGTATTATTATAAGAGCCCTGTGACATTCATATTTCTCAAATACTTCTCCTCTGTACTTGTGCATGAGATTTTTTAAAAAAAATGCCAAACTATTGCACTTCAGAGGGAGAAATTTATTTTTGCCTTTTCTTAGTGGGGTTACTGTAATAGTTGACACTTATCAGTAATATTTAATCATGGTTTGGAGTTGATTCGGGGTGACTTAACTGAATCATCTTGGCCTGTCTCTTTAAAATATATCTGTCATATATTCATAAACAAATACAGAGGTCAGATAACGTTAGTTGTCAGGTCTGACTATGCCCTGACTTTTATTTTAAAGTGCAGAGAAACCAATCTTAATAAGAGAACAGAACTGCGGGATTTAAATTAGAGGCTTTTTGTCCTTCTCTTATTTAAAAATCCTGCCTGCTTAACTTGACAATAAATTAATCGCCGGTGTTAAAACCAAATTTTCATTGAGACTGAAGGAACAATATTCCTGTTAAGAAGAAAGGATTGCAGTGAAGGGGTCTGGTTCCTTCATCTTCACCTTAATTGAGCTATATGACCATGAATTTAGATTTATCCCAGCCTCTTCCTATCAAAGATTAGTATCAAGAAACGATGTGATTTTAGGGTACCTCTGAAAAGATGGCTTAATTTGCGTATTTCCTTTTTCATTTTCTCTTTTGTCTACCACTAAGTTGGCGTGTCTTGTCCATGCTGCCCCAAGTCCTCCCTGATGATAAGGGAACTGGCTTTGTGGAAAATGGAGGGACACTGGAGGCTTTCTGACAACCGAGGAGACATTGGGTAGGTAGCAGCCTGGAAAACTTTCAATTCCAGCTCTTTTCTTTTTCTGGCAGTTACCTTCCAGCAGGAAGACAGTGTCAAAGGCAGCCACTAGAATAATGCAGAGAGATGAGAGTTTGTGAAATGGAAATGCAAACAGGCTTTGAAGATCACTCTTTTCTGTTGTCCCCCCATATAATGTCTCTGGCCAGTCTCTGAAAGGGAAAAAAAAGATAGTTATATAAAATACGAATTTTTTAAAATATATATATAGATATATGTATATATAAAAAGGAGATGTACGTATAATAGCTCAAGCAATTTGTAATACCCAGAATTAATTTCTTAACAGGAAAGTAAAATTATATCATAATATACTTTACTAAAGCTGTTCCACAGCAGTGAGCATGATTAAGAAAGAGCCGTTTTCATCTTATAAATTGTATCCCAAAATTAAATTTTAATAACGCAGTAATGCTGCCATTCATGTTTCCTATATTTTGATAAGTAAACTGGTTACCTTTCTAATCTTTTTACAAACTGGATTTCTATCCAATGACAAAACTGAAATTAGTCTTTTTCCCAAATTACTCGATTATAGAAATTCAAGGGGAATTCCTAACAGATTTAATTTTCACTTCACATCTAATCTTCCCATTTGTGTTTACAGAGGTTTTTCCTGGTTCTTGTTTCTAAAATATACCTCCTGGTGAACATTCGTTACTGCTGAACCCATATAAGCAGACATTTATTGACACTGTTAAAATAAACTTAGTGCCTACAAAAGAGAGCTTGTTTATACATGTTAATGTGTCTATTTATCTTCGTATTTCTGTCAGAGTCAGTAAACAACCTGAATAGGTCTCTTTTATAGACTTTAATGACTTGAGTGTAAGAGCTTGGCGATTTTTAAATTAATTATATTAAATAATAGCACATATGGCTGGCAAGATACTTATGATCACCGGAAACAATCCCAGAGTAGATTTGTTCCACTAAATGTGTAGGGAATCGTGCAGTTCTAGGGCTGGGGTGTCATCTAGTTTATTAAAGAAACCATCAAATCCATAACCGTATTTAGGAGAGCAAGCATACTTTCCACAATGGAAAGAGATGTTTCCTAGTGTGGGACACTGTTAGGTTATCCGAGCTCCAGAGGAAATATGGACAACCAATTCCATCCCAGACTGCTGGGCAGAAGGCATAGCTCTTTGTCCCATAAGCAGAAATATCATTACAGGCAGACTTTGTATTAAACTGTATTCACCCATTGTTAAAGTTAGCGTTATCAAACAGGCTTTTCATTGAGGACCTCTCCTTTGCCCAGAATTAACTTCTAAAAGAAGGGACCTGAGTTGACAGAGTGTAAAAAAGCAGCAGAGTGTCATTCTCAGAGGCATGTAGTCTCACTGCAATCACTTATCCACTGACTTAGATAGCACCAGTGTTTGGTTCTAAAAAAACCAAGAAACACGTTCATTTATTTGTATAAATGGATACAAACGCTATATATAACAGTAAATCTTTGAACCTTTGTCCAGAAAAAAATGCATGCAAAATCACTACGTGGAAGAAATTGCTCACCCTCGTGGGTGAGCTGTGCACAATGAGTAAATGCTAGAATAAAATGTTTTCTTAAACCTGCAGTGTTTATCTTACACAAATGCGACTATGAGTACAGAAAAAGGGCAACCTTTCCTGAAAGGATATGGTGCAAACACTACAAATCTCCTTTGGAAACCAACAAGACTTTTAAAAGGGTCTGAGTTAGACAAAATTTTCCCCGTGGCATTCAAAAGGCAGAAAGTGGAGCAGAAGAGAACACACAGCTGTTCAAAAAGTGGATACATATGGTTCCCAACAGATCTCGTAAGCTCAAATTTTGCTAATTCTAAACAAAAACATCTAAACAAAGTCTAAAGAAAAATACCGAAAAAAAAGTTTAGTGGAAATGGTGTCACTAAAATGTGTACAATTATTTGGACATTGGATAGCAAAGGATAAACTTGTGCTGGCAGAAGGTTGGATAATGGAAAGACCCGATCAACTCTTTCCTTTGCTCATTTCAATTACTTTGATTGTATAAAGTACAGACTGATTGAGGAGATTGCAGCAGTCTATATATTGTATGCTTCTTGGATCTTTAGATTTTATATCTGCCAATAAATCTCACAGTTTATCAACAGTTAGTTGATGTAGAGGGATGAAACCATTTAGCGATTCCTGAACGTTCTCTGTCTTATCATCTTCCACAGATTTTTAGACTCAGGTCAGAAATACATGGAGCACTACCAGTACTGATTATTTGCCGTTTCTCTGGCAAAAATCACTGTGCAAATCACTTACTTCTAACAGGAAGCAAGCGTTCATAGATAGCACCATTGATCATATATTTGGAACGTGTCTATTGTGTAGGCAGCTGGAGAAATCTTGCAAAATAAGGATATGTTTGGCTTAGAAATCCTCCCAGTGGTTTGTTCTTTCTGAAAGTGAATTTAGTGTGTTAAGAATGTTGGACCGACAGCTCTGAAACAGCTATAGGAAAGGGGTGGTTCTTTTTCTAGACCACCTAGTTAGTCTGTTTTTATCTTGCCTTCTAGGCTTGCGATCACAATTTATTCTCTCTGCCAACTCACTCGACCTTCCACTGAGAATGACATTAGTAACGCCAATTCTGGTGATAGTTTGTGATGTGGATATTTATCCACTGAAGCTCTGGACCAAACCCATCAATTCACTTCGTACAGGGTAGAAAAGAGCCATCGGGCAGCAATGACTTTCAGCCTTTGCTGTCTCGGGTCAGAAGTGAGCCAATGACCTTTCCGCAAATGGCACTGTTGCCTGCCAGAGCCATCATAGCAAACACTCATTTTAAATGCTATTTTAAAACTGATGAAGGTACACCATAGTCACTAATCAAAGAATAGCTTTAGTGCCTCAAAAATGTGGAGCAAGTTACAGTCATCAGAATAAATTACAACTGATTTTGAGCAGTCATTGAAGAAAAAGTTCAGGGGCCGTGACAGAAAGAGACCTTGGGATGGGCTGATACATTATTAATAACAGTCTGTTAGGTCATGTCTTGGCAGTATCTATTTGCGATGGGTTCAAAATACCTATTAAACATTTACTCTTTTTCATTGTTCTATGCCGCACTTCGCGCTGATTGGTGTATTTTAAGAAAGTTGTATCTTTTGTTCAATTTTCTTTTTTGGCACGTGATTAGTATGTAGGTGTGTGAAGACACATATGCATATATATGTATACAAACATACATACACATAGATAGAGAAAAAGAATCTGTTTTTTATCTTTTCTATGTTATTCCATTGTTTGCCTGACTTTTTTTCCCCTCCTACTTCCACTGAGCCCTGCTACAAGTAGACCCTGAGGCAAAATATCTACAGGTTTGCCTGTCATTTTGACATTCCAAATAATTCAGAAGGAATACCATAGAGTAGTTTTCCCCCATTCTGTTTCCTTCCTTGCGGTTTCATTGCCTTTATTAATGGCAAACAATTTTTTTTACCCTTGCGACTCTAATCCTACCGTCCCTTCATCTGTCGAGGGAACAGGCAATTAGATCCATACTAAACAGCCTTAGACCACAGATTGCTTACGCTCCTGTCGCTGCATGCTCAGAATTCACCTTACATTCCAGACTTCAGCTGTAGTTAGTTACTGTGGCACACTAAAACCTGCTGGAACACCGGTCCCCTCAAGTACCATACCATAGCAATGTGTTACAACGCTTACTTATGTTTCAAGATACTACAGAGACTTTGATTCAGCGCATTAATGGCATTGTTATCTTTCTGCAGGTATGTCCGGTATGTCTGAATCACGTTATACTGGATTAAACAGCTCATCTCTTTGTCATGTGCTTACACCAGCACACAACAGGTGAGTTACACTGGATATATCATGAAACGCGTTAATTTTTTCCTGTTAGAAGCAGCATGTTTTCTAGGGTAGGATCATAGAATCGTTTTGGTTGGAAAAGATATTTAAGATTATCGAGTCCAGCCACTAACCCAGCGCTGCCAAAACCACCGCTAACCCATGTCCCTCAGCACCACATCTTCACGCCTTCTAAATCCCTCCAGGGATGG
>VYZM01008049.1:103513-119956 GCA_013398915.1 Dromas ardeola
AGCCGCCCTCGTGCGAGCCGCCGGCTGCCGCGTGCCGCCCGCCTGAGCGGCTGCAGCCGTCGGCCGAGGGGGGGTAACGGGGCGGGGCGGTTCTGTGAGAAAATCGGTCACGATTTGGTTTATTTTTTAGTTGTTTTTTTTTTTAATTTAAAAAGTGAAAAAAGGATTTCTGTCAAAAAGGACTTGGGAGATCCCGAATTAGCCTCAGGTCGCGCCAGGGGAGGTTTAGGATGGATATTAGGGAAAAGTTTTACGCTGAAAGGGTTATCAAGCATCGGAACGGGCTGCCCAGGGAAGCGGCTGAGGCACCATCCCTGGAGGTATTTAAAAGACGGGTAGACGTAGAGCTTAGAGATGTCATTTAGTGATGGGTTCTGTCGGAGTTAGGCTGACGGTTGAACTCGATGATCTGAAAGGTCCCTTCCAGCCTAGGCCATTCTGTGGTTCCACGGTTCAAACGGCGAGGGACATGCGTCACATCCATATATTCATTGCACTGCTACTAACACTTAATGGAGAAGGGTGAAGGAAGAAATCTGTTTTTTCATCTCTAGTTACGAGTCATTTGTCCGGTAGTGGTGGATGGGAGTTTACAGGTACCCAAAGCTAAGGAATATTTAATATCTCTAATCATCAAAGTGTAGGATGTCTGTAATGCTCTGTTGAAGCTTCCAAAGTCTGTTGAGATTTGTATTCCTTCTTCCAAACATTCCTTCTTGCAAAAATAATAACTTACTTTAATTCTTCGCATATAATAAGAATTTTAGTTCCTTTTTGGAATGGAGACTTTAAGGGAAGACCATGGTGGGGCAGAAAGACATGAAAAGTAGTTTGTAACTCACTATTATTTTTAGCTTTTGGATTTGAGGTTAATGTCATGTGGTCTTCAGCAGCTGATGTGTAGTAGAGTTGTCTCTGTGTTTGCTTGGTGCAAAATGTCAGAATTTTCATCATTTCATATACCACTATTGACCTTCATGGAAGTAAAACCCTAATGTTTGCTGTAAATTGCTGTCATTCCAGGTAATACAATGGAGGAAACCAGTAGGGATCCCAAAATGACTTCTTTTTGTTGTTGTTCACCTTGCAAAGGTAAGTCGTCTTTAACACGGATATGTTTCAAGAGTTTATAGGCCAAGCAGACTTGTGATAAAGAGTTGCTGTAGACTTTTCTTCTCTAAAAGTAAAACTCATGTTCATAAGAATTCAACTATCACACATTAAAGAAAGTTATTACAGTAAACATAACCTTCCCTTACAGATAGTAATAAAATGCTTCACAGTTATAGGTTCGGTTGGTTTTTTCACATACCTCAATCTTTCCAAAGATAGGTGCATTTTCAGTAACTCTCTTTTATGCCTTAATGCATAGCTTATTCCAGATGGTCTTTGTTAGAAAAGTCTGTGTAAGATTTTAAAAATCTGGATTTGTGGCATTAATATAGTGAAAAATGAAAACATAGCTTCATGATTAGTCTTTCCACCTGCTTTTACCTGCACAAAAATTGGAAGCAGTGTAGCATCCAACACAGGAGAAACAATGTCACTTCATCTCTGGAAAGTGCACATCTGACTGACTGAATTACCTGCACAGATAACATGCTAATAAAATGCTTGGACTATCTTAAATTGGATTGGCTATCAACTGGTTCCTGAAGGAAGAAGGTTTGGTATGTTAAATCGTTATCTGTGCAAGACGTTTTTAATTCAACAACTAATTCACTGTAATTAAAATAAAAATGAAATAACTTTCACTGTAGTATCCTCAGAGAGATTACCAAAGCAATACCCTAACTATGTGAAAGCAGACGTAATTTTTTATCCATAAGGTATTTATGGCAATATGTCTATTCTTTCCCAAAGCAGAAGTTTTTTTAATTACATTTTCTAGGAAGGAAGATTTTTGTAATCAAAATTTTTACGTAATGCATAATTAATGTTTTCTGGGAACAGGTGATTAAAATTATGTCCTCAGTAAAGGTGGTCCAAAAGAAGCCTTTGACATGCATTAAAATCACCTGTATTTACAATATCTTTTTGATAATTCTATACAGATGTTCACATGGAGTTTTCATGGGGGGAGAAAGAACACTGGCTAGGTCTATTTTTGTTTAGAGGTCTATTCTGTGTTGACAGAGCAGGTCATTTTCTGTTCTGCTTTAAAAAAAAAATCCAATATGGACTCTTTTGAAAACAAGAAAACTGTAATTAAAGGCATTGATGGATAGTTACATTAACAGCTCGTCAACGGCTAATCTGAGACCATCTGTTCTATATTGGTCTGAAAAGGTTAACAGCATATGGATGCCTCTACTTGCCATATACTATAATATAGACTTGCCAGGATGAAGGAATGGTGCTATAGTGCAGGACTGCTGGCAAAGCACATTGTGCTGAAGTTCAGTTCATGGTGCCAGAAGTGGCCACGCAGGACACAGTTTTTCCAGGCAGGCACATCATGAACTAGTGTAATTATTATTATTGTTTATTTTTTTGGGGGTGATGATTAAGGAGACTTAATCAGTAAGTGGCTATATGTCAAGCTAAGAGACAAGTAATAGGTGTTATTGAGGTCCAAGGCCTTTTTTTTTTTTTTTTTTTTGAGAACTGTGGATTAAAAAATTAAAAAAAAAGAAAGGTTGTAACAAATTCCCAGAGAACACTAAGTATCTGCAGAAAAACTCTGAAGCTGATTAATGAACAGTTTATTATTATCTTCTACAGAAAGTGGATTCTTTTAATTCTACTATGTGTAATCAATTTTCAATATATTGCCATAAAATGAATAGTGTAGTCTCTGGGACAGAGCTGTTGTATTTGTATGCAGCCTGGCACAATGGGTTGTGGTTCCAAATCAGCCTGTTTCTGTGAGGTGTTGATGTCAGGGCTACAGCTGTGCCTGTGCCAAGCTATGGACCCTGATGATCTGGGTTCTGCCCTGTGGACAGCTTGACCTTGAACATGTCTCCTCGCTGTGGATGGTGCAAGAAGAAATGACTATGCAAGTTACCTTCTTGGTTTGTTTCTTTCCCTCTTTATCGTCAGCATAGTTTTCATCACAAGGGAGAGAAAATGTATTTGTCTAATTCCAGAAAACTGGATTCATGGTAGGGACACAATGATTCAATGACTTTCGTTGCCATGGAGACATGGGAGAGGTAATAATAGTTTTGTCCTTTTTGTGTATATATATATATATAAAAAAACGTATAGTTCTTTAACGGCGTTGTGCAGCTACAGAGTGAAAGGGATTTGTTTGGGTTGGTTAAAGCAGCATGAGGAGAGATTTTTCGTTCTTGTGAGTATCTCAGTAGTTGGATAGCCGTGAAGGAAAGTGAATTGGGAAGAAGGTAAACTATGGTAAATACGAAGATTTAAAACTGAGGGAGAAAAGGGGGTGTTAAAAGTTAGAGGGGTTGAAGACAAGAAGGGGTGGAAAGGCTGGGAAAAGTAGGGATTCCAGTCCTCCACTGGGTGGATTTCACATGCACAGAATTCCAGAAGGAAATACGAACGGATTTAGCAGGAACTAGAGATAGCTGTATTAGGGAATATGAATCAGAGAAATGGTATGCCTTAGGAAAACAGAAAATGGATTACAAGGGACAATTGAGAAGCCATTTCCACCTGTTCTGGATTTCCCCACAGCAAAGAAAGCTTCTTAGCAGATGAGAGCCTGGCTCTTCATTCTACCATCTTGAGGAAAAGTGGTTGTAGGAGTGCTTTGGGTTATTGCTTTCAATTGGGTAAAATACTTGAGGCCTTTTGTTGGGCTGAGATTACCTATTTGACTCCAATATAGGCAAATTCACTGGAAGGTGGAAAACCTGTTTAAGAAGCTGAAGAGATGAACTGTGTTGCAGTGCTTACGCTTTTATCAGTATATAAAAGGTAGCTAAAATGTGTCAAGAATATTCTGCAGTCCTCCTGTAGAACTCTTCATCCTTTTACAGTAAAAGCATGAACCTGTCACAGTACTTGTATACCTAAGTTAATGAATCTAGATCACTTATGAAGCCTGACACGTGGACTTATCCTACATTTTAGTTCTGTAAGCATCTGGCTTCTGGCTGCACTAGTGTTATATTCTCAGTATAGCTGTCTTTTAGGGCAAAAAAAAAAAAAAAAAGCAAGGCAACTTCTCACAGGATAGAAAATGGTGTATGTTTCAAATGTATTATCACAGAATGAAGAAGTAGAGTAAAAGTCATTTAACAACGAACCATCAAAAATGTCTCCGATCAATTTAAAAAAAAAATCACTAAATGTTTCTGAGTGGTTGAACAACCTCTAGAGCAAGAAGTAACACTTTTATCTGTAAAAAGAACTAAGTGAATGGGGATTATAAATTAGAGAAGTTTATTCATAATAATGTCAGAAGAGGAACAAGCAGAAAAATAATATTGCTCTGTCAAACATCTTGTGTATCAGCGTTCCTGTGGAAGACATAAGAAAGAAACGTGACAAATATATACAGTAAGGAAGAGGAACTGAAGGTCTTAGCACAGGGTCAAGTTTATGATGTAATTGGCATATGGAGACTTGAAGGAATAATTCACATGATATAGATCTTGAATAATATTTTAATTTGACAGGAGTATAGCTTGCCAAAGAAAACAAGTAAGGTGATATTTCCTTACAATAACTTACTCTTATGTCTAGAACACAGACAGAGCTTATGTGTCTGAAAACGTATGGCCAAAAGAGTAAAATCACTCTGATGATGCACATCTAATACAGGCTCCCAAATAGGGCAGCCCAGGTTTTGGAGACTGTGGGCATTCATTAAACTGCAGGTTTGTTAGTTCAGTTTAATTACTACAACATACATAGTTAGAATAGAGACTACATTGGTTTTCACTGGTTTGTGACTTCTTTTTTTTTTAAAAAAAAACCCCAACAACAAACACCACTAGGTAAAAGCATAATTAAAATTGCACACTGAAATTGGAGAAGTAAAGAAAGGGAAGGGTAGTCAAGACAGGAGAGAAATTGGGAGGGAGGAATTTGTTGAGAATATGCTGGTGGAATGCAACTTTGGAAGATGGATCATGAAATAATAGGGTTCATGATCTTTAGGAAAAAAGGGATGATAGTTAAATAAAACAGTAGATATCAATAAACTGAGGTAAGTGATGGGTTGTGCTAGGTGAAAGAGGGTTAAAGAAACAGCAGTTTTTAATATTTTTAATTCTTTTAATGGGGGCAGGGGAAGAGAGACAGAAAGTGCAGCAGCAGTCCAATCTGGATAAATCACGAGTTGTTAAATTATCTTAAAAACAAAGTACACGAGAAGTAAGGTTACTGAGGGTGAATACCTAGGCACAAAAATAGAAAGGTGAGCGTACAAAATGAGATGCAGCTAAGTAAAAGTATTCAGATGTTATTTCTGTCTGCTACCACTAAAGAAAAAACATTTTTTTCCATCTCAGTGAAAATGAGAAGTTACTGAGGGAGAAATCTAAAACACTCCAAGTGGATGATATGTTTTTCCTTCACTAGAGAGGCCAACTGTGATTACTTGAATGAGGCAATTAATTTTAGTGCCAAAAAGGCAAAATAGGCTTTAATAGGAGAAGAACATAAAATAGTTGGGTTGTATATTTTCAAGTTAGTTGGACCACATTAAATTAATCCAACAGGCTGAATCAGTCTCAGAGCCATTAACAATGATCTTAGAGATGCTGGAGGGTAGGTGAGACTGTGAAAGACTGAAAGTGGCATCCATGATATTTTGAAAACATAAGAGCAGGAGAATTACAGGTAAGGCAGCTTAATTTCAATTTCAAGAAAAACAGTGAAACAAACACACTACTTGTGAGCACCTACAGGATAACAAGAAGCTCATGGATTTGTCAAGAACAAATCTTATAAAGCCAATCTATTTTCTTCTATTGCAGGATAACAAGCCTTTGGCTAGAAGAGAAGCAGTAGATGCATATCTTGATTCTAAAAAATTCTTTTGAGACTTCTGTAACATTCTCCTGAGTAGGCCAGGGAAATTAACCCAAGGTTAATGTGTAAATGGTTAGAAAAGAGCACTCAAAAAGCACTTACCTGTGTTTCACTTTCATTCGGTAGATTGTATCAAGTGAGTTTCCTTAGGAATCCAACCTGGGATCTGTTTCTACTGAATTTGTTCATTAATGTTCAGGATGATGGAAAAGATAATGTGCTTGTCAGATTTTAAACAACAGTAATCTGAGAAAGTTTGCAATTGGGACAGAAGACAATATTTAACTCTTGCGGTACATGTCTGAAAGAATAAAAAACCTAGAAAGTCCCTGAACATATTCAGTAATGACCAACTGCATGAATACAAAATTAAGAAGAGTTGTCCAGTAGGAGTTCTTCTGGAAATGATTTGGGGAATATTTTGGATCACAAATTGAGTATGAGTCAATGATATTGTGCTATATCATGGAAGTAAATACACTGGGATATCAAGCAGACCTGACACTGCTCCAACGGGCCTTCAGAGACATGCCATACCTAGTGTAATCTCATCTGATTTCCTGTTTGTTCTTTACAATTTGCTTGTTTTAATCTCCAAGCAAATATGTTCCAAAGTGTCCAGTGAGTTAGTCACAGTGGGCAGTATCACGGACCACTGCGTTATTACTGATGAGTGGAAGAGATATATTTGGTTATCAACTTTAATCGGAGACAAGTTTAAAATGAACCAAAGAAGATAGATGGGTCTTCCTACAATACGTGATCAAGTTGTAAAAGTTCTTACTGCGAGGGAGTGTGAGTGCTGAAAGTTTATATGGGCTTAGAAAAAAGAGGGAGGGGTTCAGAGAGAAATTCATGGGAGTTAAAAAAAAGCTGAAATCACCACTGCTAGCTCACAAAGTCATTGAGCTGCAAATTATTGGGGATTTGGAGTATATTCTGGGGAAGTATGATTGCTGATTTCTGTGAGAGGCTGGATATTGAATTAGATGGACTTTTACACTAATCACCTGCGAGTTTTATTTTATTTGGTGTGAGGATAAAAGTGAGCTCAGAGCCTGTCTAAGAAATTTTCTGAATTTTGTGCACAGAATGCATTTTCTTTCCTAGAACAAGTTATGATTGTTACCTGGTCACACTGATACTGCAGCCAGTATTCAGTGATGGAACGAGCCGTGGCTTCCTATGGAAGCCTCCTTTTACTTTGTGTGAAAGGCATTGACCTTCTGACTTTTAATTCCGAAATTCCTTACTGACAGATACGGTGTTAATGTCAATGCAGATTAGGGGTTTTTTTTGAAGCAGGAGACCATAAACTACATAAGCAGTATTTCAATCTAGACATGGCTAGATTTTCCAAATCTATTCCAAGTCCTTATTCACTTTTCCGCTACCTTATGTCCTTCACTGTATCAGAAATGGTAATTACTCTCCTTTGGCTTGACAATTGCATGTTTGGGTGAAAAGCAGTACGTATGCTAACTTTTCTCTCCTGTCCATATGTGCATTTATTCAGCTAGAATTATCTGAAAAAAACCCAGAGTGTATAACTTAAGTAGGTAGAAGGGTTTCTTATGATTTCATACCAATGGATAGGCGTATGTGCTGGCTGACTGGCTTTAATTGCAAAGTATCACCATATTTTGATCCTTATGCCTTAAGTTTACTGCACTGCAGTTCCTTCATTTTGTTTTAAAGTAAACTCTGCTATGGATACATTAAGTGGATATGTGGTTAGTACGTACTTAGAGTAAAATTTTTAAAGAGCTGTAATTGCTTTAGCAAGCGGTAGCTTCTGTTTGATTCTAGAAGTACTGTAGATAAATATTTTCTAGCTGAATTTCCAAATACTCTCCAGTACCTGAACTAACTTATGTGACCATCCTGAAAGTTCTGTTTGCATCTACTGCAGCAAGAGAAAGATATTTACCAGTAAATCGTTGCACATACAGCACTATTATGTTTTGCCTGTCCTTCTAGAGGGGAAAAAGGGAAAGAATATTGTTCCAGTCATAGGTCCTTCATCTCTTGACTAGAAAGGAAAACACTGCCCTGAAGGAACCTCCCCTGCAGGAAAGATGTTACTTTAGTACCTGGCAAAACATAGCTTGTCAGCTTTCTTACCAAAAGTTTATTTGGTCATCAGTGAGAGCAAGCCTGGAAGTCTTGGATATATTTGGACCTTAAACATGAGTGCAGTGCCTTGCAAGTGACGTTTGGAGTAGTACTAGTACATCTTGTCATTCTGTCTGAAATCTTTGAAGAACATACATAACTCCCAATCGGTGGGCTTAGTCTTCTTTCCAAAGAATTTACTGTATTTTACTTCTAAAATGCATAGACATTTGTATATAATTAATGATTTAAATGACCAGAAAATGTAAACCTTGGTGTTCAGCATCTAAATTTCAAAATCAAGTTGTTGTGGGTGTTTGCTTGTTTGTTGCGTTTTTTTTTTTTTAAAAAAAAAAACAAAACTAAGGTTATAGTCCCTATCCAAGCTCCCCCTATTAAATTCTGGGGAAGTTCAGATCTGGATTTTGCATACTTTGGAAATCAAATTAAAGATAGTCTTAATTTATTTAGGGACTTGTCTTCAATTTTTCTTCTGAAAGCAAATTACTAAAGACTTTTCTTACAAAGGTTGATGTCTTCATTATAGATTAGCATTGCAAAAATTACTGTCAGTTTAGTTATTGTTTTGTGCAAGGTTTAAAGGAAATAGTTTGCAGGGGCTTCTGCTCTCAGAGCAGAAATTTACAGAAATCTGAAGTACACAGCAATATTTGGATACTATAAACTTTTTCTAAACTTGAAATGCTACATAAATGCATTTAGCATTGCAACAGAGTAGAAAAAGAAAACTAATGTAGAAATATGGCCTGGCCTACGGAAGTCTTTACAACCACTTTGATTGAAATATGTTCAACATAATTATAGCAAGCTAACCGTCCAGCCCTCTTGCAGAGGTCTCTAATTTTTGAGTGTTGGGCCCATTTTTCGTTTGGAGTTTTTAAGGTTGTTTGACTTTATTTTTTTTAACAGAACGGTCATCTTCATATCTTAATAAAACAAAAATTGAATTATATGCACCACTAGGCAAGCATGGCAGGACTTTTGCTAGCAGATGTAAGGTGTGAAAACCTGTGGGAAAATCCTATTCATTTTAGGTTCCACTTGAGAACACTGCAGTGTACTGGAAAAAGATTCAGTCTTAACGGTACTGAGAAGATAGAAGCTGGGGAACAATGGAAATCAATGATTTGAACCTAATTAAAAAGACCTGATAAAAATTCTAGAAAGCCAGATGGCAAAGTCAATTTCTCAGGATAATATCAGCACAGAGAAAGAATATGATTAGCTGTTGACATTCTGCAAGGGTAGAATGATCTTATCAGCAAGGAAGTAAAAGTATTTCTTTAACAATAGTAGACTGTGCTTTTATAACTATTGTACCCGTGAGTTAATGTAGATCATTTACTTTCCGAGAAGTATGAGATACATTGTTTTTCTCAAATGTCATAGTGCAAAACTCACCAGTTAGTTACCTTGATATAAGCTTTAGACTTTGACCGCTGAAGGCTAGACTCATATATATTTTGAACATCAGTGCTGAAATCAAAGTCCAGGTATAGGTGCTGGAAAACATGAGCACTTTTGTGACTATTTATATCTATATTTATGTTCATAGTTTTCAGCTAATTCTGCTGAATTAGGAGGAAATTTTGGAAAAGGATGTTTCCTGTACGTATGTATAATGAAGCATATGTCTCGGTGCCTTTAGCTGAGCTGTTCAGTTTTTGTACAAAATGCTTAAAAAGACAAAATGAACAAATGATGTGATGGCCCAATTGCTAAGATAATCATGGTGGAGAAAAGATTTTCAGGATCTTCTAGCTCCTGCCGTAGTGGAAGCATTTTATATAAAGCATCCATTTGATAGGCTGGGATCATCCAGCAGAGAATAGACTAAAAGGTGGTGATTTGAAAATTTTCCTGGGAGTCCCAGTTCAAATCCTTTCAGAGGATTGATTGAATCTAGGTCCCATATTTTCCAAGCAAAAGGGTTCTGATCACATAGCTACTGAGTAAAAAAGAAATTATAATCATACACCATTATTTTCTGATTGTCTTCCCTTAAAGTGTTGGCGACAGTAATTTACAATAAAGGTTTTCATTTTAATTTATTGCTGTATTCAGAGATTTAAAGTGAGTGCCAGTGCTAGCAGGATTAGGAACTGTTTAGTTTTGATTTAAAAAGAGGTCACCTGCGTGTTACTGATATTAAGTTTTGGGAAAAGATGAATTGAAAAGCTTTTGTTTATTGCTGAATTATCCAAGCAGTAGCTGGTTCACTGCTGGACATTCCAAACCCCAGAGAGTTGATGACTGGCATGAGCATAAGCTATTGGCCCCTTCATAATTTTTGTGGCAATAACTCATGTCTAGTATGCTCAAGACTACAGTTGCAGCATGTGTGAAAAATTAGGAAAAGAAGCATTTGCTAATTGAATATATTTCTCTATGTTAAGTGGCCTGGATTTCAAGGCCTGGTGATAATGTCAGTTAGGATTATTGACTGATGCTTAGTTTCAGCCTGGGTACTGGACACTTACGTTCAAGCAATTATTATGGCTGGGTTTGGGGCTAGGCTAGATTTTTCATTCTTTCAATTTTCCCTGTGCTCGGTGCGTAATCTTTCATTGTGCAGAGCAACACAGGAATGTCAATTTTAACTTTCCTAGCGTGTTACTGAATGTATGACTATATGTGACTTGCTTATTTTTTTCGTCCATAAAAAGAAGCAGTCTTCATTAACTGCTTGTATTATTTCATACGGTAGTACTTTGCATCAAACTAGTATCCGTTTCTGTGTGTGAATAAATATTGGTGTTTCTAACATAACCATTACACATCCAGCCTTTTGAGTTCAGACAATATCAAACATAAATCACAGCTCTTTAAAAAAGCATGAATAACTGGTATTTGATGACCTGTGATGCAGGCAGTTCAGGTATAAATTTAAGAGCAGATTCATCTTCCTTAAACTGCACTAATTAAAGTAGCTTCAAAAATCTGGGCAAAAGATAAAACAGATGATAGAAATGTACACAAGTAAAATGCAAGACTAACTGACAAGGGTTGTCTGTTGCACAGTAAAGCATTCAGTGCAATGGAAACAGTTTTGAGTAATTGAGCATTGAAATCTTCCTTCTTTATAGTTTGCAGATAAAATAAAAAATAAAACTGCTGGTTAGCAAATGGCAAATAGCAATATTCGGATCCTAGCTTCAAAATGTAAAGCAATCTGTTTCTGTTTCACCTGCATATTCTAAATCAAATGTCTCTTAAACACTCTTCCCCCCACCCTCTTTGAATATTTTGACTATGTCTCCCCTATAGCCTTTAAAGGACTGGCTAAATATAGGACATGGCTCATAGCAGTTATTGACTTGTGCCCTTTATTGAGATATTACACTTCATTATGTTGATGCCTGAATTTATCTGTGGCCATGTTGAACATTGAAACGATAATAACTCTTCTTTTTAAGTGATAATTGATGAGTTGACACAGGTAAGGAGCCTCCCTTAAACAGGATGCAACTTGGCATAAGCACAGTTCCAATAACTGATCGCCAGCTGGTTACTGTGTAAAAGAGCTGTCACTAATATATTATTCTATATATAAATACAATTCCCATGTTCACAGTGTTAATATTCACTGTAATGACAGCCCTCTCTCTATCCATAAGACAATTTATACCCCTGAAAATCTCCCTACTGTGGAAATATTAAGTGTAGCAGTATTTACCTACTGCCTGCTAACTTTCTTAATTAAGAGTGAAACTAATATATGTTGTCTATTAAAAACTATACATTTATTTCCTTCATGGTACAGTTCAATAAGGTATTTCATAGGTGATTAGATCCAATCTAATTTTTCAGGATTTTGAAACCTATGTTTTTGCCTTTAATCTGTATTTTGTACTGCATAGACATTAAGATAATTTTTGTAATGCAAATTACTAATGCAGTGTGTGGTTTTGAAGTTGAAATTGTAATAATCATTCAGTCCTTGGAGTAAAAGTCATTTTTCAACCTTTGTTTCTTTAGCCTTACGTTCCCTAATCACTTTGTGTATTGGTTATTCTGGATCTGCATTTCTTGATGCTGTAGTTACTTCTAATTTATTATATGGCCCATCTGCAACACTGCTGGGAGTACCTCTGATGATCTCATTACTGGATCAAAGCCTTAGTCACTTGGGTCACAACCCTGCTTAATGTTCTTGTGCAGACCCCTCCAGATTTCCACTAAAAACAGCACGTTGTGCTCATATAAACATTTGTTCAGGACATAAGCAACCAGAAAAAGAAACAATAAAGCAGGCTAAAAAGTATTTGAGGCTTTTGAGTTTAAAAAAAAAAAATAAAAAAGAAAAAGGAAAAGAAAAAGAAAAAAGTGGTTTATGGTATCAGCTTTTCATTCTATCTGCTTGCCATGTTGGTCTGTTATGACCAAGCTCCCAGAATTAGTCTTTATTGTTTTTACTTTATAGTAAAAACATGGAAAAAAATGAAGCTCAAGGTTGAATACTGTGTTTTAAAAACACAATTTATGATGCTAGAAAGAGAGTCAAGGGCATTTTGATTTTTCTGATTTTTGTCTTTCTTTTACATGCCTGAGATGACCATGGCACTATTTTATGTAATAGAAAAGCTTCATATTATTAAGCTGTGGTGGAATATAATAAGAAAAACTATGGGGTCTTGTTTCCTGTTCAATGAGAGAACTTTTCTGATTTTGAAACTGGATCAATTGGCAGCAGAGGAGCAATCCATTCTGGAAAGAGCTAAATAGATCCCTGACAATAGGTAAACAGATGCAGTCTTGAGATGGGGCATGTCAAGGTCACACCCTGCACACCGTAGTGGTAACAATCCTTACCACGTCTGGTAACTCAGGGAAGAGAGCAAGTATTTCAAGATTCAGGATCCTGGACTTTTTTGCGGTCCTTGGATTCAGTCCCGCTGCTGCCTATAGCTGTGTAGTTCAATAAAAAGATGGCCTGGAGGCCTTATCATGCTATGTTTATTGTTAACTGCTAAGTTCCTTAAAGCATGCACAAATTGGGGAAGGGAAAGCCGGTGGACAATGCTGAGCGTGCTGGCATCATACCTGTGTCTGAGGGACTGCCCCTTCTTGTCAGGAGTCTACCACAATTCTGCCTGCTTGACAGCGGGGTTGCTGCTCAAAGGGGCCTGGGCAAGGGGGAGGACTGGGTCACGGGAACCTTATGAGATTCAGTGAGGACAGATGTACTTGCAAAGCAAGAACCCCTTGCAACAGTACAGGCTGAAGCCTGACTTCTGGGGACCTGAGCCTTTTTTGTATGGGACATAACGGTCACAGAGTCTGTATGAGATATATGAATTATCACACAAAACTGATGTTGGTTTTGTGGTTTTAAGGCTTGATATATTGTAGTGTCCTCCATTAAATTCTCCTGATAAAATACATTATGAATGCAATCTCTGTATTCCAAAAGAATGCAACATTCAAATACTAGACATCACTTCAAACGAGAACTAGAACGCAGACAAATCTTGTGTTAGGGTGTGATGTATTCTTACATATTGTGTCTGACAATATAGAAATGTGTACCTAACAATAAAAATTTTTGTACATCTGTTGGTTATTCTAATCAGAACCTTTGCGAAGATGTAAATAAAAATGGTCTGAAAGTGCTAGGTGCTCTCTTCTGGGGAAAACTGGGTGATATAACCTTCTGAGAATCTGCTTGATGGAACGGCTGTGAGAGCACCCATTTTTCTTCCCGAGAGAGGACCCTGCTGTAATTTTGGAAGATTTCAGCATTGCAAAACAGAAAGTTTTTCTTTCCATTTAGGTGTCTTTGCTAGTCTTGCCAGTACAAATATCTACCTGCATTTCCTTATCCTGGATAATCCTTCATTTAAAAAAAGAAAAAAGGGAAGGCGTGAGGGGGAAGGGGTTTGCAGATCCTCTAACAAAGAAGATTTTAAGGCTTAAATAACCGCAATGTGAACTTATTGCCACGTGTGATACTGATTCTTGATTTATCGCCTTGGAAACAGCCTGAAATCTTTGTTTTGTATACTAGCTCTACCGTGATTTAAAAGCAGTAGATGAGCGAAACATATATCTAATAAGATTTAACTCTGCCTTGGTAAGAACATGTAATCAGACATATTAATTGCTTGATTCTGGCCATAATTTTGGAAACAGGAAAGCCTTCCATGTGAAGGAACAGAATTCTTACCACTATATTGAGTTCCATCTCCATACTAGTAAATTTTTCTTATGCCCTTTCATGAGCCTTCTAAACAGAGGTTTTTACTGACCTACCAAATTCTCTTACAGCTATTTGATAGAAACAGTGAAACCTTTTTTAATTTTATTTTTTTTTCTTTTTTCACCAGCTGGTATCTATTTTCTATCTAGCATAAGCAGTAATGTCAGCTCCCTGTAACTAGAATGTCTGTTCCCTTGGGAGAAAAAGCCATCTAGATCCTTCCATCTAACAGATAATACACAGTTCTGGAGCAACATTTAGGTATTTTTTATGCACTGCAAAGATCTTCGTACAGATGGGTGGTTACAGAAGCTAAGAGTGTATAAACTGCATAGATCTCAAGACTCTATACATGTTGTTGCTAATGTTCTGTAATCAATAGGTTCTTTAGACTGTGGAATGACCACTAAGTAGGCTTTCATTGGATTATTTGTTGCTTTACCATTACATTTCTGCTTGGGCTTTTTTTTATCTTCTTTAGTACTGGAGAATCACCAGAGATGAAATAAAAGTGCTTCTATTTATTCATCTAAAAAATGGTTCCCCAACTTCCTATTGCTTTTAATTGTACAAGTCAAAGGTATAAGAGGAAATGGCCTCAATTTGCATGAGGGGAGATTTAGGATGGATATGAGGAAAAATTTCTTCACTGGAAAAGTTGTCGAATATCGGAACAGGCTGCCCAGGGAAATGGTGGAATCGCCATCCCTGGAGTTATCTAAAAGACGAGTAGATGTGACGCTGAGGGACATGGTTTAGTGGTGGTTTTGGCAGTGTTAGGTTGATGGTTGGACTCAATGATCTTAAAGGTCCCTTCCAACCTGGTCGATCCTATGATTCTATGTGGTGGCATTGCACAGAGGTTTCAGTCCATGTCATATTTTATTGCTGGTGATAACTGACATATAGAAAAGACAGTAATGTTAGATTTCTTTCTTTCTTTTTTTTTTTAAAAATCTTATTTTTAGAATGGTAGTTAAATTATATTGTGATTCACAAGCATCTCTGATAAGGGAAATTGAGTAATAAATTTAGAACCTACAAAATACCATTATTCCATGTTCTGAAAGTTTCCAAATATCACTGTACTCTTATAGGATGTACTGTATTGCTCATCCTTTTTTATGTCATGTCTCCCTTTAAGGAACAAAATGCTAGATATTACAAATCTTTTCTTTGAATCTTTTGAAGAGAGAAAAATGGTACATGCTTGAGAATTTATGCAATAGAATGTTAAAAATAGATTAGTAAGAAAATAGCAGCAATGTCTTTTCAAAGATAGCAAACTTGTCTTAGGTGGTTGTCTACATGTTGGACAATGAAAATTCATATGCAAGATATATGAAGTAGGAAAAAAACCCAGCCATTGGAAGAAGAAATACTTGGAAATAAGATGACTATGTATTTATGCATATGTGAAGAATTCATGACAGGCCTTCTAAAATTGTAGGATTTTAATTTTAAAACGATTGTAACTTGCAGAATGGGTAAAACAGGTATCTAAACTGTTCTAAAGTAGGAAATCTAGTACTGAATTTTTATAGACAAGTAATGTGGAAATGAGAAATGATGAACAACTGGTTCTACAAGCTTATGTTTTATCTGTTTTCTAGCACTTTCATAGAATAAGCCTCACACATTCATGCTGGGTATTTGTTTCCTAAACATTTCATAAAAAATTGATCTGTTCTGTCAATTGTAGAAGTGATTTTGTGGTAGAAGGCGGAGACCCAATAAAAAAATCTGAGAAACTAAGAGGGCATTAGAAGAACATGATGGAGTGATAAAAGTACCTACTGCCTTAGTAAAATTATCTGATACTTTTGGCTGCATTTTAGACATGGGGAGCTGTATTTATGCATTCATCTGAAAAAGCTGTGTTTACTGTATGTGTACTGAATGCCTTATCATGACAGACAAGGAAAAGAAACTTTATGTGATGTACATGGTAAAAGTTTGGGCTTGTTAGCAGACTTTGAAAAATGAGATCTCCAGGTGTGGATGCACAGGTGTAAATAAATCGTCATTTAGAGCATGAAGCAATAAGAGAGAGAGAGGAAAATACTGAAGCCTTCAAATTAAACTGTGAACGCTCCATGTTAATGATGATAACTTGATACATTTTCTCAGAAAGAAATGCAAAAAATAAAACC
>VYZM01008053.1:5814-68841 GCA_013398915.1 Dromas ardeola
TCTATAGCTGATCAGTTAAGCACTTGTCTGAATTTTGAGAGGTTCAGGTTCTGTGCCTGAATCAAAACGATCTGAGACAAAACTATTTCAACCCAGGAATTAGGGCGCTCAACAGGGATGTCAAATTACTGCAGAGCTTACATAAATAGCCTGTTGTCCTGCCTTTTCAGTTCCCATGAAACAGGATGATTGTTCTCCAGTAAGCTGTAAGCACAAGTTCTCCTCACTAAATTAAAGAAATTAGTGAAGCTGTGGAAGAAGGAACTGCCAGCAATCATGTACTTTGAAGTTTGTGGTTGCGTATCTATATGTGTGTATACAGGGAAGGCGTTCTGTCAGACAGTTATTTTGCTTGGTTTGAAAGGATTAACTAAAGAAATTGTTGGAGGGAAGGCAGTGCTGTAAAACAGTACAGGAAGGAAGAGAAATGGTCATTTATGAGGCTGTTACACTCTGCTTGTTTTGCTGCAATGCAGGAAATATCTGTCCTGTGGGTCTGACCACGATCATTCATGTATGAGATGAATGATTTTTAGGGGTTGTCCACTACAGCCACAAGAGCTACTTCTTATGCCAAATGTGTGTCAGAGTCATAACTCTCCTCTGAGTTTTCCCGAATGATAATGATGATCTATTGGTTATTCCTGGGGTAGCTCATTTTTTTGTGGAGAACCATCCTGGCCTTCAGCCATGACGCCTGATGTGACTGCCTCCAAGTAGAATGGGTAGCTGACCCATTCTCTTGTGACCACAAGGTCACAAGAGTACTTCTTTGGACCTCTTTCTCTTCCATGTTTTAGTCATTGCTGCTTTAATAGATGCAAAGTTTCAGGTCCAGAGGTGAAATTCTTGCTCATAAACAAGACAACTGAAGTGCCAGCTTTGCCAGATCACCGAGGTATAAGCTGCCATTTCCACTGGCAAAATTCCCCTGCACTCAGACTCGGACCATCTGGGAGTCTTCTCTGGAGAGTAAATGTTAATTATTTTTTTCTACCTGAGAAATGATTCTTCAGTGAGACAAGAAAAAAAATTAGTGCTCATCTCCTTCTAATTCGCAGAAATTAAGTTAGTTTGTCCAGTTTGTATTTAGTTGTGAAAAGTTGCTTCCCTGGGGTGTGGGCAGTACTTATATATGAGCAAGAGAACAGAAGTCAGGTAACATGAAAAGAAGGACAGCCAATCTGTCTTTATTTATGTATTTACCACTGTCATATTTTCTTAAAGGAATCTACTCTCGGGAATTGAAAATGTGAAAAGTTTTTGTAAACTTTCTTACACTTCTGGTGCATCTGACAACCTGTCAATAGCTTGAAGCAACTTGCTATGCTTGCCTTTAGCAGTGCTTGTAGTTTAGATGAAAAACGAAAGAATCAAAATCTAGTTATTCATCCTGAGTGCCTTCTTCACACAGACGTTTTTTTGCCTTATTCATTCAGCTATCATTAACTGCAGGTTACATGCAGGAAATTAGTGTTCTGGAATGCTTGCAAGCAAATTCTTTTCTGGTCAAGCAATAACATACATCCTTGGAGTCACACCAGGCTCAGTGTTGTGACTCTTAGGGCTCCTGGATTAGTTATGAAACAGTTAGAAATGTAATGGAGGAATGTTTTAAGATCAATGACATTTCAGCTTCTAGTTTGCAAGGTGTTAAATGCCATTCTGAAATCGACAGAAAGCAGTTGATTTGAGCCTGCGGCCTCTCTAGTGTAGGTTGTGGCATAACCTTCATGATGGGTGTCGTCATCAAAACCACTGCTACCATAGTAGCAGGGATGTAAACACTCTGTGATTTGTTCAATGCTCCTCTTAAAATATGATATGGAAAAGGTGAGAAAAGTGTAATTATAGAAAAAAAATAATAATTAAACCCCTGTGTTTTGGCCGTATACTAGTTCTTCTCTAACATTTAACAAAATGGTCATATTTAATATGTGCAGGATACAAGTTATCCTAGACCGAGAGTAAAAGATACACATTTTGAAGTATTCCAGAGGTGTCTTGATACAAGTATCTTGATGATATGACCAAAACTTTAAAAAATCGTGAACAAAGTGTACATTGTATAGTGGGAAGTAACAGCACACTGTTTTGTAATAGCGGATAAAGCTGTGATCCCAGATATGGAGTTATTTCTTTCCCTTCATACTTTCAAAAGAAGGGAAACTACCATTCCAGTGCTTGAAATCTAATTTCTATTCATCCTTTGTTCAGAGCCTGACATCTGCATGCATGTTTTGAACTGTGCTATGTTTAGGCTGAAGAGATGAGGTCAGAGAATTATGTGACTTGGAGGCGTAAAGCGTGATGGATTAAAAAAATTGAATTACATATCCTTACCGTGGACAAAGCCACACTAAACTTTTCTTTAGAAATTACTAACCCTTAATCCACAGACTGTAATCGTATTTTACAGCTATATAGTGGGCCACAACCATTATTAAAAGACCCTTACTTTAGTTCGTTGACTTTTTTTTTTTTTTTTTTGTATTCACTATAGTTAACACCTAAGCTTTTTGGGAAGCCCTTTATTTGGAAGGGAGAAAGTTGCATTTCAGATCTTTTTGCAATCCTAAAAGCAGAAAGAGCTGTCATCCTAGGTTACTTCTCCCCAAATGTGAGAAAAATTTTGTTGCTGAGAAGGTAGCAATAAAAGAATGGAAGCGGAGGAAAGGAAAGAGAAGACTAAGGCTGGCTTGGGAAAAGAACATTGTATTAATGCTTTCTACAGTTTCAGAAGTAGACCTTGATAGAAGACTGCTTTGATACCTTTCAGCCATTTGCCTTTGCCTGGGAGCCCTGCTTCCAGGGTCTACAAGTGGCAAAACCTCTTGTAGGCTCTGTGGACCAATTTTGCTCCGCCTCATTGAAGTCCAATTTTAAACAGAATAAAGGGCAAAACTGAGAAGAATAAAAAGGCTGTGTCGTTAGAGAAAGTGCTCTCCAGGTTGTTTTTCCTCAGAAATTCTTTGCAGAGAAAAACATAACTAAACTTGGCTCTAAAAGAAAATGTGTGCATTTAAGGTTGCATTTAGTCATTAATTCACTTATTCATAGGATCATGGAGGTCAGCTAGTCCAACACCCCTGAGTGGGACTATTGCCTACTAGTATGTGATTTTAAAATAATCTCAGCCATCGTCTCAAACTTTTGCTCTTCACCGTTTGCAGGAATCCTCTGCAGCAGTAATAAAAGGGATACTAAAATAGATTTCTTAGTGTAAGCACTTTCTTATAAGACAAACACCATCTCCATGACAGTTCTAAGAAATTTTAATCACCATTAGCAACATCGGAAAGAGTGCTGCCTTAAAAATGAAGAACTGCAAAGCTTGCAAGTGCTTATTTTTTCATAACATATACTTTGTTTAAATCCTCTGTGCTAATGAATTTTCCAATTGGGGTGCCTATAAATTAGTTAAATTTTGACATCTTCTGTGCCTTCATTTTGTGGGCGTACATTCCTCACGATAAAGCTTCTGGGTAAAGGTACACACATGCACTCAGACATTTAATCATGGGTGTATTTTTATAACAAACACCCTCTTACATAAATGAGTTGCATCTCTGGAGAAGTGGTGTAGTGTTGTTATAAGGAACGGTGACAGGTACAATGACATAACATGCATGACCTTAAAGGAATTAACTACGTGTTGTATTGTGTTACTGAATTAACTTATGGGTCACTGAGTGATTTTTAATATATTTTTTTTTTTTTAGGTTTGCCTGCTTTTCCTGGAAAAACCCATCAAAGGCTTATTATTTTCTTTAATAAATTAAACTGTTTTTTTCTATTTGTAAACATGGGGGGAGAGGGGGCAGAACTTTTAACTTCTCTTTTAAAATAATGCCATTTTAAATAAGCACTAAGATTCCAAAACTAAGCCCAAAACATGGTCTAATCCAAGGTTTGTGCTGAACAAAAAAAATTATTATCCAAAGGAATGGAAAACTGAATTGGGTCTATTAAAAAGACGGCTGAGGGGTGACCTTATTAATGCTTATAAATCCTGAAAGGGTGGGTGTCAGGAGGATGGGGCCAGGCTCTTTTCAGTGGTGCCCAGTGACAGGACAAGAGGTAACAGGCACAAACTTGAGCCCAGGAATTTCCATCTCAACATGAGGAGGAACTTCTTTCCTTTGAGGGTGGCAGAGCACTGGAACAGGCTGCCCAGAGAGGTGGTGGAGTCTCCATCTCTGGAGACATTCAAAACCCGCCTGGACGCGTTCCCGTGCAACCTGCTGTAAGGTGACCCGGCTCTGGCAGGGGGGTTGGACTAGATGATCTCCAGAGTTCCCTTCCAACCCTATGATTCTGTGATTCTGTGGAAACATGTTAGTCATAGGCAAAATTCTTTGTATGGGTGCAAGGGATTTACATAATTTCAATTTTAATTGGAGTTCGAAGACTTCTAGAACTGAAAATTAAATTGTGGCCTTCTCACAATTTCTGAATGCTGAAGAGCACTGAAAGTCAAGCTAAATATATGTGGATCACTTTGTGCAAATTCTGTTGGGACAATTATAACGGTTCTCGCAAGGAAAACATAGGATAAGAAAAAGTTAATACTAGTATGCTTCTAGAGTTTGTCTACAAAATCAGCTCTAGTATTGATCTGTGTAGGTATATCTTGTAAAAGTATTATTTTCCTAATTTTTTGCTATGTTTTGATTGTGAATTTTTGTTAGCAATGAGCAAGAAAGAAAAATCTGTAAAGAAACTGGGAAAATACTCATGTAGTCCTGTTCAGAGTAATTTTGACCACCCATCTTAATCACAGAATTTTGAAGCCAAGCTTGACTCCGTTTTGTGAAACAGACCATTGCTCTCTTCTCTTCCCGGTTCTGTCTGTGGGGATATTGTTAGTGGGAATTCTGTTAGTGGGAATATTGCTCTCACTCCCTTTTGAAATACAGATAACTAAATCTGCATCTGCAAAAGATAATTAGAAAAGTTTAATATAAATAAAGCATGGAGACCATGTAGTGAACAACTATGATATTACTTTCTTAAAATGCCAAGTTTAGAAAAAATGAAAACCCCCATAAACTTCCTTTCTTCAATGCCTGTCCCATTAAAAACTGCTTTTTAAAGGTGTTTCTGCGGACTTCAGAAACAAGGATAGGGCTATCAAAAAGATCTGCAAAATATTTTTAAACCCTCCATAGCAAAACAGGTATTGTTGCGGAATGGAGTTTGCTAATGTTTAAGAATAGGAGACTTCAGCTATGTATGTTGGACGGAAATAAACCGTCTCCTCTATGGCATTGCACGGTATATCTCCTGTGAGACAATTACGACTGCTAATAATATTCTTCAATTGCCATGATGCTAATAACAAAAGCATGGAGACTGTTCATAGTAGAAAGGAATTTCTGTCATAGGCAACAACAGAAACAGCAGCAATAATGGAGATAACAGTAGAGAAAAATAGAATTCTGTGAAAGTAAAAAAATTTCCCTATGGCTGATGTTCCATTATAAGTCAGCTCCATTTATGTAATATTTTATTCATTTATAAAGTCTTAGAGCGTAAATCCATCATAAACCAAGACTGAACTCATTTAAGGTGATTATTGAAAGATATTTAAAGTCCAGCAGGGCAGACTTAAGAAGACCTGAGGGAAAACAATAGGAAGCAGGGACTTGTTAATTTGAAAGGCAGAGGAGCCGAGGGAGAAATTACACAGTATGTGCTGACTGAAGAGAATACAATTGGATCCTTCTAAAGAGAAATAGAACAAAAGGTAAGATGGTACGGTATCCTCAGCTACTGAGTGTCACAGTGGCTGTGTTGCTGTGACCTGATCCTGTGAGTTCACTGGTGAAGGCTGCATTGAACTACCGCGTCTGCACTTGAACAGCTCTTCCTGCTGATAGATTCATTATAATATATGTTAAAAATACAAAAGCCAATACAAGAATGTAATAAAACCAGTGATTTGGAGTCAAAGGCAAAAATTTTTCATGCAGATGTTAACTGCAAGAATTAAAATTTCTGCTGGGACAAGGCGTATAAATTAAATCACAATAAAAGCCTGCTCTCCAAAGCACGATGGTTGTGTATTAGCCACTGAGCGCCTATGAAAAAAGTCATATGATTGTGACACGTCTGGTATTTTTTTTCCTGCTACTTCTGAGCGAGGAAAGTGTTTCTACCCTAGTGAGGCAGTACCATGAGGACAACAAGAAAAGCTGTCAGACTTCAAATATCTCCTTGGATATAAATAGTGTGACAAGTAGTGGAGGAGATCAAAAAGTAGCAGGCACCTATTGCATGACTTTCTACAACTGAAGGAGCCAGGGCTCAGTGACTTGCACGTTTCCTCTCATTCATCTATGCCCAACTCTTACCTAACTCTATTTTGGTTGATATGCAAGCTGTGCCATTTTGAGTGCCAGCTTTAAAACAAAAAGGTAGTATGTGTAGCAATTGTTGCTTTGCAGTGCTGGACTTAGATCTGTCTGTATTCTGGCAAGATTTTAATGGCCATAAAAAAAGAGTTGCTTGGGTTGATTTCTGAGATACTGGAAATGTAACTGGGAATTTAGAGTCCTATTTATGATGTAAATACATCAGTACACCTACTGGTGAATGACTAGAAAATATATTGATTAGCATGCAGAAACTGAAGTTTACCTACTGCTGTATTGTCTGATAAGTAAAGATGATGTAAATATAAACACCACCTCTCAAACTCTGGATCATTCAGTGAGGATGCCTGGGATTACAAGTGTTCATTTATGTAATTCTACACTGAAAACTTTTTTCCTTCCTTGTTTCTCCTCCCCGCCCCAACCCCAAATGAGAAACTTTAATTCTAAGGTATTGAAAATCATTTGGGAATTTTCCTCCTGACTTCATTACAAAACAAAAAGGTCAAGAAGACATACTTTCTGCGGGGTCTTAATGTGTAAGACAGTAGCTGTGGTGAGCCAGTCAGCTGGTACCATATACATAAATTCTTACTGTGAAAAAGGTAAAAATTGCTCATAATATTTTGCTGATGTCACTGTTCTAATATAAAAAAATAAAATAAAGTTGTTCGTCCATTCTCTGACAATCTCTGTATTCATCATACAGAATTTGGCAAATTTTTTTAGTTCATGATTCATAGTATGTTCTTATTCAGAGTAGCTATTAATAAAGGTAGAGTAATCATTCTATTAAACCTACGGGGCATTTTCCATAAAATCTGCATATTTTATATTGTAACTATAGTTTTCTACTGTCTTTTTGCATGGAAAGTTTGCTTAACAAGAAAGCTGACTTCCTGTGGTTTCAGGAGTTTACTCATTGCTATCACTATATAATAAAGCTGTATCTGTAACAACTCTTCTACTTTTTAAGTCTTACACTTAAACTCTCACTCAAATTTCACAACTAAAATACGAGGATTAACCAGAGCCAAATCTTGCTTCTGGTAGAATTAATACTAGTGAACACACAACATTTTTTTTTCCGCTGTCTCTGTCTTTCTCTCTTATGTTTGACTATGTATTACAACTGCAAATCTCGTAGCTGAGACCATCTCAGCAGTTGCAGGAAGGGAGCAACACAATTTTCTGCTGTTGACCTATCTGCACTTTTAATACTGCAAGTGAGAAAAGGGACTTGCATTAGCTAATATTGAACCAATATGCTAGATGTTTGTACTCTGTATAGGGTATCACAGGTTGTCTGTTTAATTTGACCAGAAATGCTACAATATTTTTTTTCTCTTCTTCCCAGTCCTGCCCTCAGGGGGTCCCCAGAGCAGAGAAAATCAGGATGTTTTCTATATATGTGCAGCTGAAAATATCAAAATAAATAGCATCAGCTGGGCAGACTAATAATTTTCTTCTCCCCATGGGAAATGATTGTAAACGGACAGTCTTATCTCCTACAAGCTCTGGAAAGCTGGTGGAAGTGATGTTGTGGGGGGAGTTGTTTTGTTGTTGTTGTTTTTTTTCCCCCTGAGATTATATTATTAGCTTGTAGGATGACCATCTTTCCCTTAACCAAGAAATTTGTGTTTGATCTGTTATGTCTTGTGTGTTACCGGTTTGGGTCTGAACCAAAGCATACTAAAACACTGGCATGGCTTCTGTGGATTTACCTGGATAAACTTTGGGTGAATCTCTGCAATCCTTGCAGGGCAGGCTTTTTTGAGTCCTATCACAGGTACAGAGCAGGGAATTCAGAGTGGTCTTTCGGATTTATGAAGTCTGGGTTTGGAGACCATCTGCTTTTCCTTTGCATTATTTCCCTAGGGTTGTAACAATATAATTTCTAATCCCTCGTCGCAGCATATTTCCCCACAGAACATCCTGGATGGGAATGTAACACATCAGCTGCATTTGAGTTCTTAGGGAAGCTCTTTCCTGGTAGTTTTCTTTGAGTAAAAGCTGTCTTTATCTGTTAAAAATTTGCTGTTGCAACAAAAGCTGAACAGAACTGGTGTTAGTATTTACAAGAGCTAGGGGCTATAGCTTTTTGTTCCAAATCCTCTTAGTTTTGTGTAAAGTGTTTGTTTTCTTATCCTTTTCTTGCTTTGGATTACTTGGATTATCCAGTGCAATATTGATGCATAGTAATAGCAGATTGGTACATCTTGAAGCAGAGATTTTCAGTAGTAGCACAAGAGTGGCAGAAAGCAAATCACTAATAAAATGAAGTGTTTGAGATATGTATCTTTCTATCTGCATACATCTTCCTCTTAAACTCTTAAGACCCAGAACAAATGAGGGTTACTTTTTGTTTTGGTTTGGTTTAGTTTTAGTTTTGTTTTTACTTTAAAAAATCCAGGTAGTTCTGTCTATGACAATTGCAGAAAAATTCACCGCAGTACTCAGTTTTGGTATCCCTTTTTTTCCTGCTGCAGAGGGTTCTTACTAAGTCTGAGCTTTTAACTATTTCCAGTTACCATGACCAGTACCATCTTCCTCCTCTTCAATTAGGTTAAAAGTTATAATGAAGGTCTTTGGGGGTTAAAACTATGATTCTTTAGCAGGAGACAATTTAAGCTGTAGGTTACAATAATGTGGTGATCAAATGTGAAGAAAACAGCACTGATATTAGACATCCTCTTGATCATTACTATTTGTAGGATCCTGCTCAAATCCTACTGCAGGCTTCATTTTGCAAAATGCCTTCTTTTCTGTGCCTTCTTTTTCTCCATAAAATATAGCAGAAGTCATAATGCCTAAAGGATGTAACTTCATAAAAAAGGATACATTTCATTTGTAGGAAACCGAGGTGATTGATTCGTACAACCTTTTACTTCAGAGGTTTATTGAATGATGTGTCATGTGTAAGTGCGATTTTTAAAATCTGTACTCGGTTCCGTAGTGCAATATATCAGAGGATGTTTGAAGGGCTTTTCTTCTACATTGGCATTTCTGTTTTGTTTAGTGTCACTGTATTTAAACATGTTGCATACAATCCATGCATGTGTGTGTGCCTGGGACTGTGACGAGGCATCTAATAGCGGCAACTATAGATGACAGTAAGCTTTCACCCATACATATCAGTGTGGCTGGATTTGCAAGATTTTCTAGATATATGCTGAAAAGACAATGTGCGTCCAAGAATAAAAGACTCTAACTTTCCTATTCTACTTTGAGGATCAATTGCTGTTAGAAATTATTCACGTACAGAAATATACAGTTGCACTTATATTCAGCTCACATTTTTGTTCTTTCTGGAAAGTGCTTTAGACTTGGTGCTGTGCTCAGCTATATTAAATCCCATGCAAAGCACACCGTTTCCACTTATTTTATCAGTCAAAACAACAGCATCTTGAGGGCTGCGATACCTCTGCTAAGACAAGTTTCTGAGTGATAATATGGAAAAAAGTAAGGATAGATGTGGTAGAATACTAGCTGGTGTGAACCTAAAGAATGATTTTGGATTCTGAAGCTGAATTTGAGCTTGTAACCCTCTAAATTTGAGCTGTAAAAATGATTTGAGTTTTTGTCCCTCAGTAGTATAGAACAGATGTTTGCAATTACTGTTCTGCTTCATTTTAAGGTATTCTGTTGCATGGTTTTGATTTTGCAACATTTATTTTCACAAATCCCTGCCTTCCTAACACAAAACATTAAGGATCTGAGCAGATAGATACTGTCTTTCAATGTAAGTGTGTTATTTCAGATTGTGTATAAAGGTCTGCATTTTGTATTATAAAGATGTAAATAAGAAGTCTATCTCAATAACTCAAACTTGTCTGTTTCTCAGCATTAAGTTCCTTTGTAGGTATGCTAAATGCCTTTAACTTTTTGGAGAACAGAGTGATGAGTGTCTATTAAATATGTGTAAAAGTTAATACATTTCAGTTTAATAAGCTCATGTATGGAAGACTCAAAAATTAAGAAACTTCACTGCAGTGATATTTCCATTACTTCAATATATAGCTATATGATTAAAAACTAAGGAGAAGAGTTACAACTTTTCTTCTATAAATATTACTTCCCATTGCAGAATATCAAACTGTTATTTGTGGTCTGTCATATTCAAGTAGACTATGTTTATTTGTAACTAATTAAAGTAAAATGTTATAAAATGTAGGGGAAAAAATGGTATTTCCACTAAAGTTCTTCAGATGAGTGAAGTAAGCTATACTCTGGTTCAGTTTGAGAAGTCACTCAAATTTGATATCAAAATATAACAAAACCATAACTTTCCCTGTAGGTATCTTTTTCTGATTACATTTAGAAAAGTACCTGTGGGAGAAGATACAAACTTCAGTACAAATTCTGGCTACATAGTTGTTCGTAAGTAGCTGCTACACGTTCAGGTTAAGCTCAGTGAAACACTTGAGATTTCTTGGACATAATTTCTTTTAAAACATTGCAAGTTCTGGGATTTTCCTGCTGGATGCCTGCTAAAACTGTTGTAATCAGTTCTTTGTTGTGGTTTGCATTGAGGTTTATTTGTCATCTACTCTGAGGCCAGAAATGAAGAAAACAATTTTCCTCCAAAAGAATCACTGAAGTTAATCTTGCCAAAAACTGTCAGAGATGCAGAAAGCCGAAAAATGGCTACTGGAACTGATTTTTTAAAATAATCATAACATCAATTCAGATATAAGTGATAACTTCTGCTGGTCTACAGACTGCTATGGAGACTGAGAGCATTATTTGTCTAGTGTGTCCTTCTGACCTCGAATTGCCCTGCTGGCAGTTCAAAACAAAGTAAAAATGGTGCATTTTTAAACTCTGGGTGCCTAAAGATTCATAAAACTGTGTAACACTTTTCACATGAATACAACATGCAAATCTTTCCAGATATGTATCCTTCCCTCTTTTTTCAACACAGAAAAAAATGGATTCAGGTACCATAGATAAAGTATTTATACACAAAATAGTTTAGTTAGTATAGGAATAGCTGGAAAATTACTATGGTGTGCTTTGATTTCACAGAACTCTCTAATAATAAAATAAATCTTTTTATGGATTACATGTATAGCCTGTGACTATAACACCATAAATTATAGTATATTATGAACATCTATATGAATCTATAATGGTATGTTATGGCAGCAAGAAGATGACATGTATATGTATCTATATACACTATCACTGGGTGAATTGTCCCTAATCATCTCTCTCTAACCATCTTAATTCTCACTGACTGCAATCAAGGCCACAAGGATTGATCTAATCTGGGATGAAACAGTTTGTAGCAGCTGTTTCTGTATTTCTTCTATTCCTAACTTTAAATGCCAGTCAATTTGCAATCTGGAAAATAATAATAATTTTTGAAAAGCTACAAGAAATTTTAGGATTTGAACTGTGACACTAAAATGATCTAAGGCATAATTGTCTTCGATAATGTTGCAGAAGGTCATACTACAAGGTTTATAAACTAGAGGTTTAACCTTGCTTCCTAATTAGGATGATAAAATGAAGCTCAAGGGTAGGTGCAAGGTTATCATATATGAGGAGTGTTTCCCTGTTGGATAGCCTTCATAACACACCTTCAGACAGCATTTTTTATGAAAGGCATTACTGGTGATCTCTGTGGGATATATTTGTGGGTTTTTTTTAATCCTGGCTTTACCGTTTGAACAGCTTTGCTTTTATTGTGATTGCTTTGTGGTAGATACTTTGGTAATGTTTGAAGAAAATATGTTGAAATAGGCAAGAGAAGGTGGAGAGTTAGAATCAATAAAAAAAGGGAAAACCTCCCAGGGCACTTTGTACCTTGGGGTAAAGTCTCGGCCCCACATCTCAGAGCTGCTGACAGAAGCGCGTAACCTCATGCTTCTGAGCAGGGCTAGGGGTTATTTTTGCTTCTCCTCCTGTTTGCGGAGGAGTGGGCTGTCAGAGGCTGTGGAGGATCTCTGCTGTGCTGCTGGGAGGTGTATGGGTTCCCAGTGGTGTGGTAAAGGAGCAGGAGCTGGCCTCCATTCCCTGCTACTCTGCACACTCTGCGCTAATTTGGGAGCTCAGTGGTGGTGCAGTACTGTTCTGCCTCTCTTGTTTTGTCATACGGATCCAAATTCGCCACCCAAAAATGCACCCACTTAGTGCAGTAGCATCTGTATTTCAAAAAAGCAGACAGTGAAATCAGTGCTGTTCAAGAGAGGAAAAAGTTTCTAGGACAGGAAGACAGGAAAAGTTTCTAGGGCACCTTAATTTCTAAGGCGCCCAGAAACCTGAGTGCAGGAGAGATGGCATGCCTTGTTACAACACTACTTGCTTTCGTCTTTTTAATAGCAAGTGTTGGTAACTCAAGTAAGTGGCTTGCAACTGAGAGGTTTGTTGGTTTTTTTCCTTTTCCCTATTGACTTTACTCAGTAATAGCTTAAATCCTGTAACTTGGTCAGTAGCTGAGGCATGAATGGTTTTGTCTTCCCATTTTCCTCTTGGGCCTTTTTACTGATAATAACCGCTTTTCAGTTTCTCTTAAATTTTTCTTGAATGCGTGACAAGTGTAGTTCCACTGAAGCAATAAGGTGTCACCCCTCACCTCTTCTCCCTTTGCCAAAATATGCAAAAATGAAAAAGTGGTGGGTGTCAAAACAATGGTTAAATATGACTTTACTGTGATAACTATTTTTATTTTTCTTATTATGAATGCTTCAGTTTTTAATTTGTGAGTCAAGGGGTTTTTTTAGCTCACAACATACTTCTTTTATCTCACATACCCCCCAAAAAGACAATATCCATTTCTTAATGGAGATAACTAGCAAAGTAGATTTGAACATTTTCATGTTTTAGTGTTTTTAGTGCATACACTGCAGACGTCGTATTATTTAACAGAAGAGCACTGCACATGGAAAGTCAGGGAGGGGAAACCAACTAGCCTTTCCTGCAGATAACAAGATGTAAATGCAGGACTGAACATTATTATATAGACGTCTTCCTGGGAGAACCATTTGTTTGGGCTATGCTCGCAGAAAACCCTGTGAGTGATGCTTCAGTGCCCGTTCTGGTCAGCGATGGCTTCTGTTGGTAACTAGGAGCTGACTCACTGCTGCTTCTCTCAAGAGACAAATGTTTCTACAGCTCGTGACAGAAAATTAGATTTTTAATTTTTTAGTTTTCCAATATACTAAAGATAGTGATCGGCATTTGTACTATCTTTTAGATAGGAGCAGGGAGATTTCAGAGCATCTTAAGTGGTTTGAAGAAAAAAAAAAAGCTTACAGTGTTGTAACTTTCTTTTTTGGCATTAGAAAAACAAAAAAAGATGGATGAGAGGGTTTTTGTTTCTGGGGTTTTTTTTGAGGTGGAAATTCTGGAGTAATGTTTAGAGATGTGTCAATAAATATCCCTTCTCTAAATATTAGTGATGACTGGCAGAACTTTATTAGCTACAGCTGTGGATGAAAAGAAATGTTAATCTCAATAGCATCTATTGAAAATGACTAGGAAAAGGCTTTAGAAATCTCTGGAAAATGGAAAATCCTATGTAAGATTCCCAATGTAAACCTATTATTTTAATTGTTTTAGGAAAAGGAAAAGATTTTCTTCTTTCTAGAAAACTAATTTAGTCAATGGATTTCCTGTAATATGTTTTAATGGATTTATTATGAATAACCATGGCAACAATAAAACAGAACTGTATGATATGAACATGAAAAATAATGATCCATTCCGAGGTCAAACTTTTGCATATATTAGTCAAGAATATCAAAAAATAAAAACATGCTGGAAAGGTGAGCTGAGAGGTGAATTAAGTGGAAGAAAAAGTAAGAAAAGACAATTATGCAGAGATTTTCATCATGAATTGTTCTATTGCAGTGTAAAATATAAAAAAGTGGTCTTTAAAGGTTAATAGAAATGGAGCAGCACTGGAAGTCAAATATCTGACTGGAAAGAGTTCAGAAATCATTTGGGGGTGATGAGGTTATATTGTTGCAGATCTGGAATCCCTTTATCTCCCTACCGAGATAAGACTACTCACAGCCCGTCCTTAGGAACAGAGGCTTCTGTCCCTTGCAAGCTTGTACATCGTTATGAAAATCATTCCCGTATGCTGTTGCAAGGGGCAGTGAATCAGTCTTGCCAGACCACAAGTGCCACTGCCATCGCATATTGATATATAGTTGCACAGGTGGTGGGATCTAGAGGAGTATTTTTTTTCTGCTTTGCCCATCTTGTAAAACTGAGGGAGGAAGAGTGTTGCTTAAAGAGGTTCTGCTATGCCATGGACTCAGCAGGTAATTTCAATAGAAGCCTTCTCAGGTTTGTAGTGAACAAGTTTTGGTCCTTCTAATTGATATGTTAATAAAAGGAAACCGAAACACAGCATGAACTTAATTCTATCTTTCTGAACTTCTCCAGAAAAAAAGCTACAGTATGGTGTTAGACTTCATCTTGTTTGCCCTCAATACAAATTTTTTATGTCCTTTTTATTGAGCAGTGAGTGATTATCCAAGAATGCTGTAAAACTGATTAAATGATCAAATATTTGGCGTTTCTTCAAGTATGCATGTGTGAAAAACAGACACCTAAATCTCACAGGAAATACTATATATTATGGAGGCAACACTACAAGTGGTTCTCATTCTCTCTGTTGTTCGAGGACTGATTTCTTTCACAATGGCTTCCCCAATTATCTGAGGACTCTAGAAGTCTTTCAGAAGTTTTGATTACAGCCAATGGCATCCTAAACTAGGCCAGGGATAAAAGACTATCTCACAGTTTGTGAATAATTGAGTAGGCTTCTGTATAACAATGAGGTGCCTTATGAAAGGCAAATGTTTGTTTGCTGTGTGCTCACATCTGCACCTATTTATTCATATTTATAGGTAAATTCATATGCTAATGCTTTTTCAAACACTGAAATACAAACTGTCTGTTGATGTAATAAGATAAAATGCTGCTGAAGTGCAGTGGAACTGTATATATTTATACCAGCTTTAAAAGTGATTGTAGGTCAAAAAAAAAATTAATTCCAAATGCAAGGATGTACCCTTGTGTATGTACATACCAAATCAGGAGTCCTCTTCAATCCATTCTGTTCTTCAAGTCTCTCCTCTCTCTAAAGGTCCGGAAAAAGTAGATGAAAAACAATACATTGAACCAGTAACAGTCTAAAGATCAACCTTAAGGTTCCCGCCTCTTGCTGTTCAGTGCTCTCCTTGAAAAGCAAGAGCTTTCCATTCCCACAGTCTAAATGCTGAAGACTTTGAATTCATCCCAATGCTGAAATTTGGGAAAAGGCCTAATGAGGAGCATCCTTAAAGACAGCTAGCATCTAGCCCTCTTCAGTGGATACTTTGAATTGCCCACTGATAAGTGGGTCAAAGCCTTCCTCTTGAATTTTTTCAGTTTAGCTTCTACACTGTTCCAGACTGATATCCAGTGAAAAAACACTGAAGTTGCCATTCAGGACAGCCTGCTTATTTATCAATGAAGGAATTGCTTCGTAGTATGCATTAGATGACCCTTTATCTGGAAAATATTCTCATCCTTGCAGGGAGAAATCTGACTCCTTAACTTTACTTGTCTAGTTTTCCACCTGTTAGGGATACTACCAATGTACTGGACCTAACTGATACTTTGCATTATAACAAAATACAACTGCGCCATATTAAAACAAACAAACAAACAAACAAACAAACAAAACCTGAAAAAGATTACTCTGTCAGTTGATACGAAGCTTTTGTTACCTTATCACCAGCTGCCCAAAATTCAGGTCATCTGGTAAAATGTGGATTCCATGGCTGTGCTAAAACCCACCACCGCTGGTGATGGGGACCATAGCTTGATCTGTTTTTCTAAAGAGAAGTCTGTGAGGACTGTAAACCATTTAAGGCACATAACGGAAATAAGGAAATCAATACAAGATTTGAAATGAAGGCAATGGTTTTTACCTTGATAAAGAACTTCTTAGGAAAAGACTTTCCTCAGAGGAAGAGAGATGAACTGAAAATACACATAGACTTAAAAAAAACCCCCAGATCCCAGAAGAGCCAGGAGTATTATTAAAAACCACACTTTTGTTAAATGAGTAAGTATGTCCATTTTGGACAGTTTGTGCTATTACTTCTAGTAAGATCAAAATAGAGTGAATATCCTCTACCTGTGCGTTACCTGCAAAAGTAGAGATTTTCACACCGTAACACTGTGAAGAGTTAATCTGAGTTAATCAAGAGAGAACTGTGGGAGCAGCGCTGTAGCTTTGGTAAAATAAGTTGCAACACTGCCAAGGTGTTACTTGAAGAAAGTACTATCTAATAAAAATGGTTTATGATGTCCCACAGTGTAATGTCATTTTTTTCAGGAAAAGTGATATTGTCTTTGCTTTCCCCCAGGTTAGGTGAAGTAATTTCTGAGGTAGGAAGTACAGTTGTACAGTTGCCACTTTACAACCTTAGTAGAAAAAAAACCTAAAACTTGTATGCTTTGTAAGAAGTATACTTGCAGAGGATTTCATTAAATGCTATGCTTTCTTCCAAAAGTCTTCATAATTAAACATATTGATACTGTAGTCCAATGGTAGGTTTTTTGCAGAAAAAACTTATTTTGACTGGTAACATTCTTCTGAGACAATGAGAACAGGATAGTGTCAGTATTATAACAGAATGTGGCTAATTAAGCTTAATTATTTTAATGACACTCTATTTGCTGCCTATGCTCAGTTTGGACAGCATCACACTGAGGGGAAAAATCCTCATTTCGGCTCTCCCTGCTTATATTTCCTTGATTTTATTTATTTACTTATTTTTGTAATGGGAGATATGTTTGATCTTATCCAAATTAAATAATATTGTACTTCTTGTATTGTGTCATTAAATTTTGTAGAATTTCTGAAGAAATAAGACTCTTCTCCACATATGAGCTGTGGGCCCATTAACTAGCATTGGGTTGGTTTGGGTTTTTAATGTATCCTTGAAATAATAACATAAAACTCCGTATGGTATTGTTTATAGAGCTGTGCAAGTACTGAAGAGGAGGATGAAGTAAACTATTTTCATAGATTATAACACTAGGTTAATATCTAATCCCTTACTTGCATAATATAGTCTAGAGGATTATCCTTAATCAGCTTCTCTTTGAACTGCAAATGTATTCTTATTTAATAATTCAATCCTGATTTTAAACTTCTGGTTATGGCAATACCACCATAACGCTTGGTAAATAGTCTAATAGAGTACCCTTGTTGCTTAAAAATGCATTTTAAGCAAAATCTAGTGTGTTTCTCAATAAAATGAGAGGGTAATATTGTTTTGTGCTTTCTGAAGGATTTTATTTTTCACTACATGTTCCCAAACTTTAATAATCTGTTTTTTCCTTAGAATTTTTGTCATTGAATTAAGTGAGAGGACTAGATGTTGTCCAGTAATGGTCACATCGGTGCTTATTTCAATTTCGCGTTTTCTTTTCTTTGTATACAATCTTATTCTAGCTGCTGATCACTGTGTTGTGTTAAAAGCCGCAATGAATGTTTATCAATGGTATTGATACCCTCATAGAAATAGACTATAAAAGTGAATGCTAGAAATGCGTGAAGTCACTTCTGAAAGTGCTTTCTCCAATGGCAGCCTTAGAATTCTTTTCACTTTCAAAGTTCATGGATTTACTTGCATCTCAGAAATTGTCAAATTTGGCATGCATGAAAGAAATTGAAGCAAAATAGTCTACAAAGGACTGACAATCAATCTGTATATAAATTGAGGAATTTGGGTTACTTACATAGAAATAATTGATGTTCTCAGAGTTTGCCAGACTTTTAAATAAAATATTGTCATTTTAAAATTTTTTCCTAAGTCAATTATGTAACTGAATGCATTTGTGATACTGTCCACCTTTAAAGAAAAACTGATACAATCCATTGATTTTGTTTGCAGATTTTCAGGCGTTGTTGGTTGGTTTTCAAGAAGGCTTCCAGTAAAGGACCCAGGAGGCTAGAAAAATTTCCAGATGAGAAGGCAGCATATTTCAGAAACTTTCACAAGGTAAGTCATGCCTTTCTCGTGAACTGAAGCATTACCTGTTTACCGCTCTTCCTTGGGAAAAGCATGTTCTTGATATGTCCGCTTTGCAAACAATACAGCGAGAATTGGGTTGAAAACCTAATCCTGACACTGAAACTTCTGTAAATCTCAGTGGTGCGGGTGAGACATCACCCTGTTTTTTCAAGATGAGTGCAAAAACCCCAATGTGTGTGAAGTGACAGATTGATGTGTTTTTTTTTCTTTAAACATTAGTATTTTGGAATGTGTAACATTGGCTGCTTAGTCAAATGTTTAACCTTTGTTATTAACTAAGTATGGAACAAATTCTGAAAATGCTAAATGCCTCGGTTGCAATGGCAACACTGGTTGAATATGTAATATTTTTCCCAGAACTTGTCATGATGTACAAGCTCTGTCAACAGCAAGGATTTTTAAGGGTAAAAATTCAGAATTCACTGATGAGATTCTCCCTGCTTTCTCTGTCACTCACTTCTGTGATGGAAAACAAGATATTCAAGCACGGGTTTTTCTTTCTGTCTTGTAAGTTACTGTTATCAGCTCCCCCAGTCAGTCAGTAGACTTCAAGTTAGCTAATCCCAAAGTAGGGCAGGGCTCTGTGCTTGTACGATTGTCTTCTATCCAGTCACCTTTAGCTTTTTGTCATATCAATGTTAGATATTATGTTAAAACTGGCAAGTTGAAACACAAAGTTGACTTAGTCAAGGTCACATGGCAAGCAGTGAAAGACTGTGGGTGTAAGTCTAGGTCCCTTGAAGGCAGGTCTAATGCTTTTTATCATAAAACTACAAATTAGCCTTTAAGTTCCAGTAACCTCTTGGTATCTTTGAGTGAAAAATGTATATATAATAAATAGCATACAATTATCCTGTGAATATTTTCTAAGAAAACTAGCCCTAGTAATTTCATACTGCCAAAAATCCAACTTCTGATTTTATATCGGTTTCCAGGTTTAGGACTGTCACGTACTAGACAATTTCAAAAAAACATTTACTTTCAAGATGTAACTTAATGATGGGTCTTTAAAAAGATTAATTGGATGGTTTGGGCTGACAGGTGTAGCGATGGCTGAAATCCCAAGGAGATCCGTTGTCCATGAAGTTTGTATGGATTAGCAACAGCACAGAAGGATGAAAGTGTGTGGCTTTGGGGAGAGCTTTTGCAGAGGCAGTTTAAAATGTTTTTGGAGCATGTTATTGCCTATAGCATACTTTACGTGTAAAAGGATTCAGAAACACTTTATATGTTGCTTGTCAACTGTTGTCTTTGTAGAAAAATCATGTGAACAAGAATAATTTAAGAAGCTGAAAAAATAACATAAAGATGTATCTGCATGTTGTAGGAAGCATGTCCCTTTGCACATAACTTAAACAAATGTAAGGGGTGGTGTTCTTTTTATCCCTTTTTTTCCCCCTCTTATTCCACTCCATGGTAGGAGAAGAGATACCCTATTTAAAAGTATACTGACTTTCTGGCTGTAGAGAAAAAAGAATTGTATCCACTCATTTGGATGATACCCATTTTTCAAATAGAGTCATGAAATAATTTCTAAAGTTATATTATCAGAAAAGAGAAACCCTGAATCTTATTGTCAGGCATGATTTATTTTTTTTAAGGATATCTTATTTTTTCATAATGATTATTCCCCTCAATTGCCACCATTCTGATAAATGAAATAGTTGTGAAGTAGATGTGCATGATCTGTGAATATTCATCAAGTGTGACTGCAGTGCAGATCATTATGGGAACAAATACAGTTACTTGATTGCTGTATTGGATCAAAATACCTTGATTCTCTTTCTTTCTTTTTCAGAGCTGCTTATTGATTTGTTATATTTTGAAGTAGTTCAAAATGCATGTTTATTGCAATCCAATGCAAACTGTTAGACCTGTTTCGAATTTCTGTTTCCTTACTCATTCACAAAATATAAGGAGGGCATCTGGTGTGCAGAGTTGAAGGGTAACTCTGAGAATCAATGGAAAAATATATTGATCACTGAAGAAATGAAAGACCTGGTGTTTTTTAAGGAAGATTAAAATGTATGTTGCAAGAGTAACTCCTTATGAAAGAACAGCATACTTCAAAGGGTGAAAGGCTCTGATCACACACTAATATTCATATAAGCATCAACCCTGAGATCCTTGCTCCCATATGATCTCTTTATAAGTAGTAGAAGAAAGGGGGTGGTGCAGCAAGGGACTCAGAATGTGCTGGGGTTCTCTAGGAACTTGTGTCCCTCAGACATTCAGGTCGGTCTAGGTTATCACGGAAGAAGGTCTAGGACAAGCACATAGTCTTTCTAGATTGTGCTGTGCAGGTTTTCTAGCTTTCTCATGCAAAGAGTTACAGGAGAAAATTCTGCCTCTCAAGTGGAAACATAACAAAAATTAATACCTTTGTTTTATCTGCATTCAAATCAGTATCCAGGATCACAAACAGTACCCCCATTGTAACTAACTCATCAAGATCTTAAGCATCTCCATTTTTCCATGGATGTTTGAGCTTGAAATGCAGCTCTAATCAAATTCCCATGTAAAGCACTTTACCTAGACAGCTATGTATCTCCTATACTTACATGATAAACCTGTGTACTGGACAATGTGGATTATAGAAGGGCCTCTGCTTTAAAAAAAAAAAAAAAGAAAAAAAAAAGAAAAGAGAGAGAGAAACAACATTGGTAGCTAGGAGAACTAAAAATAGAGCTTTTCTGGTTTACATATCCTAAATAAATATTTATTAATGTAGAGATAAGCTGACTTCCCCTTCCCTTCCCTGGTATCTAGGTAAGACGTGGGTTTATTTGTTATTCTGTGAATTCTCTAATGCTGTTGTGCGTTGCTTTGGGGTTTTTTTCAAGTGATTTTCTTCATATAAGTAACAGTAATGGCATTAGTCCTTATAGACAAGCGCCTCCTGACAGTAGCAGTGAATATTACATTCATTAGTTGAAACATGACCTCATCTGTTCATTCCAGTTTCTGGTATCAAATTTAAAATTCTCATTACTGTAAATTTAGATCATTACACTCTTGCTCAGGTAAGTTATAGCTTAGCTGTACTGTTTTCCCTTGAACATTCTTTGTAGAGGTTGTGTAGAACAGCCGTGTTTACTCCCATTACTCCAAAGAGGCCATAAAGCGGCAATAGCTCTGCACCCGTCCCGGGGGTGGGTGTTTTCTTGGGAGCTGTTCCCACACTATCAGAAAAGGCCAAAACCAGACACTACAGCTTTACCAACTTAAAAGAGGGAATAAATAAAGAGCCTTCTCAATTGTGTAAAAGGAAATAAAAGGTATGTAAAAGGTTAAATTCTTTCAGGTTTTGGAGACATACTGATCAGACAGCATCGGTGCTTGTTTCCCATTAGGAGAGGCTTGCAGGAGCATTACAGGAAGTTACACGGCCAAGTAGCAACATGAAGGTTACTAGAAATGAGAGGTCAAACTTCAAAACCTGAAGTGTATCCAAATAAACTAAAAACCATTACACAGCTGACCAATTAGTTGTTAAAACAGAATTAGAAAAAGCAAAGTAGAGCTTGAAGAGCAACTAACGAGAAGACTCAAAACTGGTTTTAACTACAACTTCTGACCCATCAGGGACAAAAGCCTTGTCAAAGACCCTGTGCATCCAAATGCAATCAGAGTATAAAGGAAGTGAGCAAGAAAGAGAGCATAAATGATGCCCCATTTGCATTGGGGTTTACTCTAGAGGAAACTGGCATGCTCTGATGTGGGTATGCAAGAGATGTCTCTGGATCGCAGACTTGATCATAGATACTTCAACCCCAGCTACACAGAATGGTCTCCAGCAAAGTATGGAGAACATATTCACCTAAGAGCCCAAAGGGAACTTAAGGATGACATAGCTGAATTAATAATGGTAGTCCCTAAACTCCAAAATGGGAACCAACAGATTTGAATTTTCAATTCCTTGTAAAATCTTCAGTCCCATTAATGCACGCCTCCCTTTTACTAATAAGGCAAATAACCTTCGCACGAAGTGAAGGTGTGTGTCGGGTCTGTCCCTGACAAGATATAGCTTGTCTTGGAGCAAGAGAAGCTTGACTTTGTCAATGCTGGCATGCTTACCCTTCAAATAAATAAATAGGTAATATCTGGCATAGAGTTCACGACTTACTGATTTAATCCCCCCAGTATGAGAGATTGTTCTGTTAAGATTGTGTCAACAACAGCTATCTCTAAGGTTTTGAGTCTTAACAAGATTAAAGTAGGATAAGATTTCTTAGATTTTTTTGATATTTAATTGTTTTTTTTCTGTTATCACATTTGATTATGATGTGCTTTATATAAAACTGCAAATGCAAAATAAAATAAATTGCACAACATTTTAGCAATGACTTCTGATAGTCAAAAATATATATGGAACAGATGGTCTTAAGCACATCTTGTATAATATGTGTCCACAAAAATAAATAACAATCAAGAAAAAGAATAGCAGTAGCCTTTTAACTCTAATCTATTAAATTAAATTTGTGGTCAGGGCCACACAGGGGAAGCTACATTACACTTTTTCTTTCACTGCTTGATTATTCTGAAGAAACTTGTGGAATGCTAAATACTAGTTTCAGAAAATGGTGATTTATGTAATGCAATCCCAGTGATTTTATGACAAGTCCTTATATCAGCTACAGCAGTTTCTTGAACAGTTCTTGGCAATAAGATCTTCTGTGCACATGCACACACAAGCTCACACCGACTTTCTGTGCTGCCTTTGTAGTCCTGTTTTGTAAGAGGAAGGAGGGGACAGATTCTTTTTGTGTTTAAAAACTCGGTATGCAGGAACAATAAGAGATTTACTCTTTTACTAGCAACTAGCACAGTTGCTAGGCTCCAATTGAGGTGGTTATTCACTTCAAAATATTTCAGGATAAATGGATTCCTAATAACTTTGAAAAACACTAAATTTTGCCACAGTCATCTCTGTGCTAGCCCATACTATTCTCAAATGTAATTACAACTCTAAAATTAAAAATATATACATATGATGGGATTATCCTGACCCTTGTAAGAACTTCTCTCTGATTGTTTCCACTTATTTGGTAACCTTTCAGTTGTTTTTTTTCCTCAGTGTTCCACTGCCAGGTTGCCTAAATAAAGATTCTTATTGCTAAAGAAATGTGAACTAGCCTACTGTTTATTCTAATTTACTCCAAGACTCCTGCTTTATTGTGGAGTATTTCAGCCTCTTGTGTTGCTCGTGTTCACTACATACTGGAAGGTATGCATGTCTTCTTATGGACATCTATAATCTGGGATGCTGCTATTATTACTCACGATATTGCATTGCTTCTCAGACGCAAAGGCATTCTCAAAAGGAAGTTGAATAAACATCTATCAAAATATAATTGTTGAGCTTGGGTTCTTGCGCTTTTTGTGATAAGATATAACATCTGATTTGCATCCAAATTTGAATATTATATGAATTCAACCTTCAGTGCTTTCTTTTTTTTTAATAAAGTTTATGCTTTCTATTTTTCAAAATCTCAAATTCAAACCTGTCTGTTTTTTCTGTCGACCATTCTATTTCCATTGTTTGTTAGTTGATCTAAATTTGCTCAATAAGTCTATTTTCTCATCTGGTTAAATTCACTCAAAAATTCATATTAGAGGAAAGCTAAATACCCACCGTATGAAGATCTGGTCACATTCACAGATATTGGATTTTTACTTTGAGAACAATGCCAAATTTAGCCCATTTTGTCTTTTCCCTCTTCTCCCCTTATCCTTGTTCTTTAAAAGTGTGGTCATGTTTTATTGCCCGGAACTTCTTTCAGAAAATTTCAAAATAGTGATCTCAATGTAATATTTTCTTAGGAGCCCCGTGACTTTTGTGTGTGTGAAAATGTTAGTTCTTGAATAATATTTTGCAAATTTTTATGTACAAAAGAACTGAGAATTTAACAGTTACTTTCTGTAAGTCTTTGCTCCTTGAGGTTGAAAGAGGTTCCCAAAGGTACTTTGTGTGGTTTTTACACCCTTAGTTTGCTAAGTCTTCCAAAGCAGAGATAACTAAATTTTCCTGAAAACTTTATCCTTATTTTTCCTTATTTTGACGTGTATTTCTCTTCAAATATTTGTTTACAGCACTTTCATTAATATCTTGTCTTCTATCAAAATCATCTGATTGGTATGGGAAGGTTACAAAGGACATTGCTTTCATGGGCAGCTATTACTCAGCTGATGAGATTAAAATGATCCCTATTTAAATGAATAACTGTTAGTAAAATTACTCAGTTCTGTACACCAAACAATAAGATTTGCAGTAATTATCAGATCCCTCTTACAATATAGACATATCTGAACAACATAATTGTTCAAAGAAAGCATTTTATGCACCAAAAAGCAAATTGCAGAAATAATTGGACCTGAGCTGGTATTAAAGCTGTTAATAGAGTCTGAGCACATCTAAGGGCAGCATGCAAACGAATAAAACAAAATGTCTTTCAGCAAAGATTGTATTAAGGCAATAACATCTTCTTTCCTTAACGATATAGTGAAGACATCTACAAGCTGAGCATGCTGACAGGACTTTGAGCTCCTACAAGCATGGACCTAAAATGCTTAAATGATCCTATGAGTCTCTTCCTGCGCAGGACTCTACTCATCCTTCTAAACTTTGAAGGCACAGGGTATTAATTAGGAATGTCAATTCACAGGGTAAATAGAGAAGTGATGTCAATGGGTGGCTTTGAATTCCTCAGTAGTTGCATCAGTGGCTGAATCTAAGTATCAAGGAGGGAATGAATGGTGCGAAAAGCAAAGATAATCTCCTATTCTCTACTGGTAACACAAAGCAACTCCCAGACATGTTAGTAGTGGTTCTTATATGAAGGTCCATGTATGCTTACTACAGTAAATTTATAGTAGTACTTGAATGCATGAACACTTTTGCAGCAAAAGGGACACTCTAGTCTTAAAAATCAGCTGACTAAATAGGAGGCTGTATTCCTGTTATGTTAAGTGTTAAAACAAGCTTGAAGACTGCACTTTTTACTGTAAAAAAAAATACTACTGGATAGGGGAGGAACGTTTAAACATTTCAGTGGGAAGGAAAAAAAAAGAAAAGAAAATAATTTTATAATGCAAAGCTTCCAAAATGTCATTGACCCATAGCACAATTCAAGTTGAAAGGGAACTCTGGAATCCACCTAGTTCAATCTCCTGCTCAAAGCAGCATCAGACAGATCATGTTGCTCATGGCTGTGTCAGGTTGAGTTTTGAATATCTTCGGGGGTGGAAGTTCCACGACCTCTACAAAGCTAAACGTGAAGTCCTGCACCTGAGATTTAATGACCAAAGCAGGAAAAGAGTCTGGGATCTGAGTGGCTGGAGAGCAGCTCTGATGAAAAGGCCCCGAGGGTCCTGCTGGGCAGTGAGCTGAGCCTGAGCCAGCTGTGTGCCCTGGCAGCAGTGAAGACAAAACATGTCCTGGGCTGCCTCAGCAGGAGTGTGGGCAGCAGATTGAGGACTCTCAACTAGGAAGGCTCCTCCCTACTGAGTGCTTGTTGAGCCATACCTGGAATATTGTGTTGAACCAGGACACCCTCGCTGCTCTAGTGAAGAGGGAAACTGAAAAAACAGAGAGGGTCCAGCAGAGGGCTAGTGAGGAAACTGGAGGCTGCAGAACCTGACGTATGAGGAAAGGTTGAAGGAACTGGGTTTGAACTAGTGAAGAGAGAAGGCCCAGGGGGACCTAATGACAGCCTTCCAGTTTTGATGAGGTGGCTGAGGTGAGAAAAGGAGATGCTCTCTTCTCAAGGATGTGCAGGGAAAGGACAAGAGGCAACGGGCAGAGGTAGCTTTAGGGGAAATTAGCTGGATATAAGGAGAAAAAAAAAATTAGCCATGGGAACAACTAAACATCAGAGCAGAGAGTATTGATAATCTTGAGAGAGTACTGATAATCTTGAAGACCTAGCTTGGCAGGGCCCTGTGCAATCTAGTCTAAGGCCCTGATTTCAAGGTTGGACCAGATGATCTTTAGGGTCTCTTCCAACCTAGACTTTTGTGTGAACTATGAAGTATGTGTCATTAAAGTTGTTACAAGCTCTTGATATATCCCTGTGCTGCATGTATTGTGTCAAACTGGTCCTGCCCTCTCCTGAGTATATTTCAGTTATTTCTAGTGATGGAAAAAATACACATAATCTTCCTAGTGTCTCTTAAAAGAGCCTCGAGAGCTTTTTTCTGAACTACTTTAGTATTATTCCTTTACAGTACAGAAGGTGATGATGGTCTGTGTGTCAGTTATGTATATTCTGGTTTTGCCATGAAAATCTAGCCATGTTTTTTGCAAAGTTTAAAGCATTTCCAAACCTATATTTTGTGCATGTTTGTTAGAAACACTTCTGACTTTGACAGCTAAAATGTCTCATGTCATCTGTAAAGCTTTGCATATGATGGAAACTCAGATAATTTTCTCTCTTGAGTAATGAAATATGTTCCCTCCAGTTCTTTCAGGGCTAAAGCCTGACATTCACTCTAATAGCTACTTGTCATTTCTGAAGACATTTCTGGGGTCAGGTGTTTGAGATGAGATCATGGAGCCATTCTCTGTATGTATATCCTCTGGCACCTAGGTAACATGGAAAGGAAAATTGTTGAATTAAAACTTAGAGAAGAAATAGACCAAATGTTAGAGCATGGGGGAAAAATAAAGGAATAAATACTCTGTCACTCTATGAAAGCACCTTATCAATTAGATATCTGGGTGAAACACCAGGAGCTTCTGGCAGACGGAAAGCTGGCTGTTCAAGAGGTTGGTATGAGAAATGCTAAAGGGAAGAATGGGATGGGAAGATGGTGAAGAAAGTGCATATTATTAAGTGTAAACTGAAATCCATTTTAATTGACTTTGCACAAAAATAAGGAGATGGGTACAGAAATAAAAATATGACAATGAGAGGCAGGTGGACAAGGAAGCAAAGAGTATGGACATAGTTTATCTCTTCAGCCCAAATGTATCTTGGGCAAAGAATATCAGTGCAGCAGGACGGATGCACATGAAGAGAAAGCAAGAGGGATTGTTCAGATTTTTGCACCAAAGCAAATTGCACTTTAGTAATACTACCCATGGCATTTGTTTCAGCATCTGGGAGGTGTGCACTTCTCAGACATTTCCCAGGAATGTCAAGTTCTGAAATAAGACCCTATGCTTGGGAGTGCGGGTTTCAATGCCAGGTACTCAGATGAAGCTGGGGGATAGGTACTTCTGAGAGGAGAAACTGGAAATAAGGTCTCTGAAGGACGTCTTCTCTGGTCCTTGAGGGGGGATCAAGAAGACATGACTGAGCTAGGATGTAAAACAGCTGGGTTCTGCTGTGGAGACTTGCACTAACTAAGCTTCCCTTTTTAATGTTTTTGTTTACCTGGACTTTAGTAAGGCCTTTGATACAGTTTCTCACAGCATTCTCCTGGAGAAACTGGCTGCCCATGGCTTGGACAGGAGTACTCTTCACTGGGTTAAAAACTGGCTGGAGGGCCGGGCCCAGAGAGTGGCAGTGAATGGAGTTCAATCCAGTTGGCGTCTCGTCACGAGTGGTGTTCCCCAGTGCTCGGTATTGGGGCCAGTTCTATTTAATGTCTATCAATGATCTGGATGAGGTGATTGAGTGCACCCTCAGTAAGTTTGCAGATGGCACAAAGTTGGGTAGGAGTGTCAATCTGCTTGAGGGTAGAAAGGCTTTGCAGAGAGATCTGGCCAGGCTGGATCGATGGGCCAAGGCCAGTGGTATGAGGTTCAACAAGACCAAGTGCCAGGTCCTGCACTTGAGGTCACAACAACCCCATACAGCGCTACAAGCTTGGGGAAGAGTGGCTGGAGAGCTGCCTGGCAGAAAAGGACCTGGGGATGTTGGTCGACTGCCAGCTGAATATGAGCCAGCAGTGTGCCCAGGTGGCCAAGAAGGCCAACAGCATCCTGGCTTGTATCAGGAACAGTGTAGTGAGTAGGACTAGGGAAGTGATCGTCCCCCTGTACTCAGCACTGGTGAGGCCCCACCTCAAGTGCTGTGTCCAGTTTTGGGCCCCTCACCACAAAAAAGTCATTGAGGTGCTGGAGCATGTCTAGAGAAGGGCAACAAAGCTGATGAAGGGCCTGGAGAAAAAGTCGTGTGAGGAGCAGTTGAGGGAGCTGGGGTTGTTTAGCCTGGAGAAAAGGAGGCTGAGGGGAGACCTTGCCGCTCTCTACAACTACCTGCAAGGAGGTTGTAGAGAGGTGGGGGGCGGTCCCTTCTCCCAAGTGACAGGCGATAGGACAAGAGGAAATGGCCTCAAGTTGCACCAGGGGAGGTTTAGACTGGATATTAGGAAACATTTTTTATGCTGAAAGGGTTATTAAGCATTGGAACAGGCTGCCCAGGGAAGTGGTTGATGCCCCATCCCTGGAGGCATTTAAGACAGGTAGACATAGTGCTTAGAGATATGGTTTAGTGATGGTTTTTTGTCAGAGTTAGGGTGATGGTTGGACTAGATGGTCTGAAAGGTCCCTTCCAACCTAGGCAATTCTATGGTTCTATGATTCTAATGCAAGTGTTGTTGAAAAGCTGAACCTGGATATTTCAAATTCAGATCAAAAGTGTAAAGGACATACTTTTGACTTTTGTTTGTTTTCACCATACAATTTCTTTGTTCCTTCCCTGTCAATGTAATCCACACCTCTCAGAAGTGAAGAAGGTGTGAAAGTAAATTAATATTAGTGAAAACATCTGTTTGAAATATCCTTGTGTGATGACCATTATGGAAGAACCCTGAGTGAAACCAGGGTGTAACCAGTATACCTTTAAGTCAGAAAAAAGTATGAAGATTTGAGAATCAAGCATCATTTATAAAGCCTCTATTTAAAATAATGATATTCAGCCTGAGGTGAAAAATAGTTATGAAAAATCAAGTACGATCATATAATTAAGACAATGTGTATCATAATATGTATAGAAGGGGTGCCAATAAACATAAAGGCATCTGTTTGTTTTAACATATAGAGATCAGACCCGGGGGGGCCCACTCCCATACAAACAACAGGAGAATGGTGGACTAGGCCTATAGAACTAGTAGTCAAAGTAATATTTAAGTCTTCCTTTCCTAACCTTCAGCACTTGACTCTGCATTTGTTATTTTTTCCCAATATTGTGTGTGTCTATTTTCACTATTCAAGTGTAGAAAGTAGGTACACTACATAAATAATAAAAGTTCATCATGAAAGTTAAAGGCCTAATTATCTAGCCTGCTGTTTATAACACTAGTAAAGAAATGTTATGTGAGGATTTTTATTTTTTTTTCTTAATGGCAACATTTTCCCTTGAAGCTACTCTGAATTGTGTCTGTGCTGTTGGAGGAATGTTTACCATTTTGATGTGGAAATGGGAAGAGGCATAGTGCCTTGTGCAATAGCTGTAAAAGGAAGCAGACAGGTACAAACATCGTGTCATGGTGTACCAGGGAGGGCAGACAGGTTTGTCACTGTAATTTACTTTCCCTTAATAAAAGGAGGTGAGATGAAATATAATAAGTCTTATGAGTACTAAGTTTCATTTAAGTTTTTGATTTGCTTATAGTAAGGGAGGCTTTGCAACGTAAATAAAAAGCAATTTATTATGAAAATTGGCACAAAGCTATCTAATTTTTACTTCTTCGTAGAAGGAAATTTGAAATTCAAATCACTGGCTGATGAAGGTTATTAAAAATGCATTAGAGTTGAAAATGTAGCTGTATGTAATTGTCATAATAGATATTCAGAATTAATTTATCCCCAATGACAATTAAGCTAAAAGAATTTTCAAATTATCAGCCAACAAATTTCAGTTAATTTTAGAAGTAAATAAAGAGAAAACATTTCAAAAAGTTTGTAAAAAATTTAAAAAATCCTAAAAGAAAAGTTACATTTCTGTTCAGAATATTTCCTTTTCTTCTTTTTCAAATTACTGCACTCTGTTGCCCTTTTTTTTGCCTTTTTTTGTTTTCCTGAGGTTATTGCATTTTTCTCTCTTTCTCATTTTCCTCCTAAAGAATTTTGGACCACTTTGAGTGTATGTGTACACACAAATCTACAGGCATGTGCTGCATGTAGGTTAATTTAAACTCACAAATTTTCTTTCTATATCTGGTTTTTCATCTAGTTGATACATTTTTCTGATGGGTATCTAGAACTTCATAGGTAATATGGTGCTATTAATAGTGCCTTCAGAATATCTGAAATGCCTTTAATATATATGTTTATATTTAAGAACAGTATCAAAATGCTAGTTTTGGTATTGTTGGATTGGGATAGGTGTTATTATTAAAGGCATTGAGGCATATTTACACCCTTTAAAAATCAATGGGGATAAAGTTTTCTAAATGATACTATTTTTTGTGGTGGGTTTGTACTTATTGTTTTGATCCTCTTTAAAACAAAACAAAATTTAGGCTAGTGGATAACTCTGTGGTTGTGCTTGTTTGTGCATGCATGACCTTGTACCACTTGCTGTTGTCCACAGCAGGGCCCTCAGCTGAGTCCTGTGCTTGTGTGTGACATCCTCACCTTTGGATCAAGTGAGAAGAGCCAGGAATGGGGAGGGCAAAGATGATGATATCCCTTCTCCTTGCCTGGCTAATGTCAATTCTTTTTCTGAATAGAGCTCTTGATAGTTCAAAGGATACCCAACATCTGAGAGGTCCTTGAAACCTGCATCATCAGCAGTCTCTCAACCGTGATTTTTTTTTTTCCCCCTGTGAGTGGTACGATGGGAGTAAGCCAGCCTTTCTCACCTAATTTTCACCCAAGGCTTCTCCATGGTTTCAAGATCTGGCTAAGGGAGCTACAGCCTAAGTTGAAGGCATTCAGAGTTTGAAAGGACTAGGAGGGGGAGTTAAACCTAGGGCTCAGCCACTGGCATAATGTACGGGATAGATACAGCTAAAATAATTTATGTGCATTGAAAGCCTATGGTTACTTATATTCTCTAACACTCCTGACCCAGTTTGGCAATGCAGTGAGAGATTTCGCAGTTAGGGTTATTCCTAGCAGAAGCAAGAAGAATTACATACCCGACACTTACTGATTCAGCAAAGTTATATTTTGTAAGCATGTCTTTGCTTGTAATTTGTTTTCAAATGTAGTCAAATGTGGTTTTAATTGAACTTATCTAATAATATAAGTTTGGGAATTACTACAGGTCAGCCAATTTAAGTAAACCAAGAGGAAAACTTAAAGGAAGTTTTGGAAGAGTACATTTTTCCTTTTTTTTTACTCGAAGATGAATAACATATTCCTTTCAATTAAGCAATACCTTCGGACCAAAACTAGAAAAGGTCTGGATATAATCATGTACTTTGATAATGTTAAAAGTAAGAACTCTTAAAAATGAAAACAGTTTCTAACTGTCCAGTATATTTTAGTAGCCTCATAAGGCTATTAAAACTCATATAATAATCTAATTCATTTGCATGTTCATTGTGAAGTATTGTCTTATTACTCTACTTGGATAATTAAACTACAGTAAAGTAATGCCCCATTTTGTTTCTCAGCCATAAGCACAGTGCTACTGTTAGCATACCTAGTAACTCTAGCAGGAAGTTTGATTTCTTTTTATTGAAGATGAAATTTGGAAAGATAATTGGGAAACCTGTTTTATTTCAGTTGTGGATCATCTTGCCTCTCTGCCATCTCTCTAGCGCGGTGTTATTTTTCAAGTGTGAACCTGCGTTTCAAATTAGAGTGTTCTTTCAGTAGTAAGGCATTAGTTATTTTAAATTTTGTCAACACTCACTTTTACAGAAGGCTGGTTTTTTTCCCCCTTTTTTTTAATGCTATACTAACACAGTGGTCTGGTATTCAGTTTGCACATCAAAATGAAAGGTCAGATTGGAAAACATATTTCAAAGGTTCTTAAAGATAGTAAGGAAATGGGATTGGGGAGAACTGGATTTTTTATACTACAAATGACTGTCTAGAAAAATACCCTTTGAAGTATGAAAGCATTTCTTTTTCAGTATGTATTTTAAAATCCTAATTAAAATGTTTGTTAAGGGAAGAGGTCCGCATACACATGAACTGATCAGATTTTAACTATTGCTTTAAAACACCAGGCGACCAGCCAAAACCAGAATAATCCCAACAGGCTGGTTGGTTTTATGGATTAGGCAGCAGTTCAATTCTGGCCGTATTACAGCAGTGCAGTTTGAGGGAAAGTAAAGTAACTTGGCTTGGCAAAGCCTCAACTTCTTTGCCTATTAAAGGTAGCTGGTATGACTTAATATGCTTATTCTGCCGTGGTTGGTTTGATTTACAAACACTGTGAAACAATATAGCATTTAAAGTGGCATAACAAAAGCTAATCAAGTAAGTTTGGTTTCCATCCTTATTTTTTTTAGATTTCATTGAGGCAAAGCAAAGAATTTGTAACTGCTTATGTGGGAAGTGGCCACTTAAAATACAGTGTGAATCTGGGTAGCCAGGTGGTAATCTGTATGAAAATCAACAATAGTAATACTTGGCAACACTTAGCAATAGTGAAGAGAGAGAAAAGAGGCAGTTGAGGTAAAGATCCAGTTTTTCTCTTTCTTTTACTTTATTTGAATTTTGAGAAATGAAAAGATAGTTATTTTCTATTCAGTCTAAATTTATATAATGTCATCTACATTCTCCATAAATGCTGAAAAATTTGAACTTTTTCATTTTTTTAAATCTCAATTTTATCTGGAGGGCAAGAAGAAATTATTCAGTATCCCTCTGCTATTAGACCTACGCATATTTCTTCCCATCAAACTTCATTTTCTTGCCCTGACATTACTGGTTTATACTTAGCCTGATTTATTTTTAAAATATACATTCATTCTGTCCTTTTTTTTTTGTTTGTGTTTATTATCTACTTATTAAGTAACAGATAAGATTCTTACTGCTGTTACAGGAGTGGTTTCCATTTAGCGCTTACAGGAACGAACATTTACTTGGTAGCAGTTTCTTAAACCTTTATTCCTCTGAAATAGCAGCTGGAGACCTGCCCCAGAGGTATAATATGGAGGGTGATATGCCGCTCCTTGGCAAAATTCCTGGAGAGTGTTGTTACCATAACAACTCATCTTCTTCCAAGGATAAATCTGCATGCAGAGATGTGGAAAACTCCTGTTTTCTTTTGCTTTTCTGATCTTGGGGTTTCTCTTCTCCCTTCTTATGTTCTTGTAATCTCATGCTTTATGTTTTGCTATTCTTTCATGAAATAGGTTTTTCATTTTTTTCTGTCTCTCATACTTTCTTACATCAAGTCTTGATTTTCAGTCTCTTGCATCCCCTGGTCCTATTGTTGTCATGTGCTGTGCTTGTGCAGAATGTGCTGAAGTCAGGAAAATGTGTTTCATCTTAAATATTCTGAATGCCTAGTCCCATATGGCTTTGCCCAGACCCATAAAGGTCCAAATAGCCTTACAGATCTGTTCGCATCACTTTCTTAGACTTGAAGGTTAATTCAGATGTGAATGGGCCGCAGGGGATCTCTTGTCCGACTCCTGCTCACAGTAAAGCCAGCTCTGAGGTCAGACATGGTTGCTCAGGGCTTTGTCCAGTTGGGTCTTGAAAACGTCCAGGGTTGGAGACCGCAGAGCCTCCCTGGGCAGCCTGTCCCACTACCAGGCTGTCTTCATGGTGAAGACATTGCTTATCATATGCAGCCTGAACATCTCTTGTCTCAGTCACAGCTGTGAAGAGCCTGTCTCTGTCTCCGTGATAACATCTCTGCAGGCACTGGGGACCTGCTGTTAGGTGCCCCTGAAGCCATCCCCACTGCAGACTGGAGCAGCCACGGTCCCTCAACCTCTCACCGCAGGGCAGGTGGTCCGGCTCTGGCCGTCTTGGGGGATCTCTGCTGAACTTGCTCTGGTTTATCAATTGCACTGGGGTCCTGAAACTGGACACAGTATTGTAGATGTGATCTAATGAGTGCTGAGTAAAGAAGAAAAGTCACTTCCCTTGACATACTAGCTGTGTTTCTGTTAATGCAGCCATTTCCCCAGTCCCAAAGGTCTTTATGCTTTTCAGGCAGCACATTGCCTTTTTTTAAGAGACAAAATCACATCCAGCTCTGTCTGAAGCTGTAACAAAACTTCTACTCTATGGCAATTGGATTTAACCATGTAAAAGGAGCCACTAAATGCAGATAAGAGGACTGAAAACTGAGCTTAAAGGGAGATGGCTTGTTTCTTTGAGATACTCCTCTCTGTAGTCCTTTCATCTGCAGTGGACTAGCATCTCCTTTTCTCCTTTTGCAGACTGACAGCAGCATTCACAGTAATATTAGCATATTGGTGCCTCCTTTGCCCTTTTCTTGCTATGATAGTTCACATAGCTCTTGCTTCTTATGTCACTCCTTATGGCTGTCATGCTGTTTCTGGTTTGAGGTAGTTCTCTGCTATCTGGGCATCACTCACTAGAGTCTCTGCTTCTTGCCACTGTGTTGGCTTTTGCTCCGTTACATTACTGCTTGCGTGTTTTTGCACAACAGATGGTAGTATGTGGGCCATTATTAAGAAATAAGAGGATGAACAATTACGTTTTGCAGCTCTCTCTTCTGCTTCCGTTTTTGCTAGATAGAAATTAAATGACAGGAAGGGATTGCGCAACACAAAACAGAAATCCATTTATGTAAATTCAGACCTTTTCATCTGCCCAAGCAATTTCCAGGACTCTGCACAGTGAAAATAACATTCAGTAGATGGAATCACAGAATCATTCCCCTCCCAATTTCATATGGGAAGCACGCATTTGAGATTTTATGTGTGATTTTTGTGTTTGTCATCTTTTCTGGACCTCCTTTCATAGTATTTACTGTGAAATAATATTTTTTGTAGTGATGTAGATGTAATATGTGATTTGGAAGTAATATTTTTATAATTGTGGAAGTATTATTCAATCTATTTGAATGTACAATTTGAGCCCTAGAGCCGTAGATGTGTTCTACACATATAGTCTTTACATGTTCATGTAACACAAAAGTGAATAGTGCAGATCCTAGATTTTCATCTCCCTGACTAGAACCGATTCTTAGTACAATAGACAAACAATAAATATTTGTTTATTCATCATTATTCATCACTGACCACTGTAGGTCAGTGATGAATTATGATGGATTCAAGAGAAAGTGTATTGAATTGTTCCTAAAATCCTTCCTCTTTGAGAGAACTAAATGTAGTTCCGAAGAAAGTAATCAGAAAAATGTCAAATTATGTTGACTACTAAGAAGCAACAAATGCCACTTAATCTGAGCCTTCATTTAAATTAAGCATATTTTGTAATTTAATAGCCTTTCACATCAAAGAATATAATTAAGATGGCAAAAAAAGGGGAAAAAAAAAAACAAAACCCCAAAACATTTTAAAGGGTAGCTTGCATTGACAGTAGCTGTTTTGTCATATCAAATATTTTGCTAACGTAATGGAAATGTGCTCTTGTAATTATTTCCTGTAATTTACTTGGGTAACAAATGCACTTTCAAAAAGAAGACTATAGGTTTCTGTAACTTGGGTCACAGACTCCCAACACAGAAAAAATGTGAGTGTTTTTCCCATGTTAAAATAAGCTCTTGACCTGGATGAGTTGTTATAGCCAGCACACAGACTGGGAGAGTGGGAGAGTTCTGAAATGTCGTGTCAAGACAGGTAAGGGCTAAAGCGCTTTTAGAGAGACCAGAAGTTTGTTACTAGCATACTCTTATCTGATCTATTCTGGCTGGCCAAAGGTCACTGTCTACTTCAGTGAATGGATCTACTGTTCGAAGTTTCCATATAGCAATCCTGAATAATTTCCTTGATCATCAGCCTGTGCCTGCGTGTCTTGCTTGGATTTAGGCTATTGCTACCTGCCACTGCCAACTATCTTATACTAATAATTTTCCTGCACTTGAATTATTTACTAGGAATCCACAGCATGACTTTACTGAAATCAGGCTGCAGTTGTTTTAGCTAGGGAGAAGTGGGGTTAGATTTCTGAAAACTGTCAGGATGTTTTTCAGTTCTTTTCCAAGTCTGTTGGCACAGAAATGCATGAAAACTGATATAGATCAAGACTTTAGTTTTTCTTGTAACTCAGTCACCTGGCATCAGGCAATGCTTGGGCATTCTTACAGAGGGTAAGGAATGGAAACGATTTGGTATTAGCATCGAATTTGGCATCTTCATGTAGAAAGGTTATTTCAAGTTCCTGGGAACTTCTCAGGGTACAAATGATTATCCTAAGATATAGGATATAGGATAGGGGAAATCTTCCAGGAAACTATGATTTTTTAATTTTTTTTTCCTAAGTGATGGCATAAGCTCCCTTATTCCTCTGATCCTCTTAACTTTATGACCATATAACATGATATTTGTTAATGGTTGGTTCCTTTAGAGGAGTCCTTTCCCACTTTTCCTCTTCCTCTTAAGGTTGGTGCCTTGTTCAGTATTTTATTAATTTATTTATTTTATTAAAAAAAAAAGACACTTTCTTTATACAGTCATAATATAGAGCCGCAGACAATGCTGCTTTTTTGCCCTTTTTTTTTTTTTTTTTTTTTTTACGATTGATACACCCAGACGTGGCTAGATAGTGTTTACAAGGTGTTGATAATTATTGATTTTATTATTCTTGTATAACATTTACTTAAAGGATGCAAGTAGAAGCTCTGAAAGTGGTGCCCTTTTTAGATGAGATGTTATACCAACACAAAACAAGTTTAAGTTTTGGGCTTATCTGCAGACCAAGATGAAGAAAAACAATGAGGATGAGAGGAAGTGCATTGTGTTACTTGAAGCAATATTTGGGTGATTCTTAAGTGCTCTAGATATATAAGCAACGGTGGCAGAAATCTAACTATAGGCTCTTTTGCATTCTTGTTCAGTGCTTGATGTTCCCCTGTAAAGAAGTTTTGCATTTTGGTGAACAATTTGATACAAAACCAAAAAAAATTGTGTGCAAATCAGGCTTTGCTGATGTGGAATCTTTGAGGTGATCCACATTCCTGACTGTGAGAAGAAGCAAGTCACGAAACCCAACAGTGATCTGTAGCCTTGAGCCCCTGGTGCAAGCCTAGGCTACTTTAATTTTGCAGGAGTGAGATGCTGCCTTTATCAGTCCTAGAAATTCTCCTACCTTGTAGCCCTTCAGGGTTATGTCCTTTCATCAAATATTAACCAGAAGTAAAGGAGCTGGATGTCTCTGATATAGCTATGTCAACCCCCAGCCCCACCTCCTCAAGAAAGAAAAACTTTTATATATGAAAAAAAAAAAGGAATATAAAAAGTTTGGCAACAAGAAGTTTGTTACATATACGTTAAGGAACTATTCCATGTCTTTTATTCAATCAGTATTCATTGTCATTCTAGATACAAGAAAAATGGTTTTAGAGACTGATACAGGAAAAGATCAAGAAACCAAGTAGAAAAAAAAAGCAAGGAAATGTATGTGTGGGCTGCTGAGTGATGGACATATGAGGCAGGAATTATTGATGAGGAGTAGGAGAACTGAGAAACGGGCCAGGTGCTAAGAGTCCCTAACATGTACCACACTGAGCACCATATGGAGTACTGCACTAAATGATGGCGCCAATATCTAGTAGAGAAAAGAAACTCTGTTAACATACTAACGTTAGTGAAAAGTTGTAAACTACATAATCGTAGCTTAATACAAAAGGATCTGTTTAGCCTACTGGAAGAAATAATAAAGGATAAGGGTAGGCAAAAAATCCATTTGCAAGATTACTCACTGAACAAGTAATATTAGGGATTTTATTTGTTGTTGAAGTTCATTCTGTTCCAAAGGGATACAAATGGGGGGAAATGGGATAACTGATTTTCAAAGTTTTTGTTGATTTGAGTTCTTTTTAATATTACCAAAGTTTTAGGCAATGTATAATACCACAATGGGAATATTTCCATCTTTTTTTTGTGGAAAGTCTAGATAAGACTCAAACAAGTGTAATAGCACATTAAATTTTCCCTTTATTCTTTTCTTCTTACTGTTACAACGTTACCAACGGTCTAGGTAGTTCCAGAATACTATTTTGTTGTTGTGAAGAACAGCAATGTTTTCAATGAACTGGACTATATTTTGTCAACAAGTCTATAATGATACTGCAAGAAGCAAATTTTGATATAATATTCCTTATTTTAAAAAGTAGATTTGGCTAATGCACTACTCATAAAAAAAGGGGCTTTTCTTTTTAATAAATTTTCAATTTGATTAGTCTTTTAAAACCTTCTTAAAGTTTGCAAATAGATGATTTAAATTGTTTCCAAAAAGTTTTGAATTTTTTAGGATTTTTTTGTCTTTTCAGTTGTTTTGATACTTTTTTCCCCTTTAGAAAGGTTTGTTTGTTTATTTATTTTTTTTTTTTTAAATAATATATAAAAATTTAAACGCCACTTTTAAAAATAAGTGAGACAAAGCAGTCTGGTTGCCGAGGCAAGGTTCACTTTTCCTTCGTACAAAATAATATAAACTCTCAGGTGTTTATTTTTTAATTGCAAATGTTCAGCAAGTAGAGAAATGACTCATGCTTCATTGGCATTAAACCCAGAATTTGGAATTTGATTAACTTCAGTTCTCTCTAGCAGTGGGAGGATAGCTTTTCACAGTATTATTACTCTTGCCTCTATCTTTCTGCTCTGGTCGTGGAGGGAAACATACAGTACAATTTCAATAAATCAACATGGAAGCAAAAATTCATATCTCTATTTGATATTAAAAATTACATACCCAATAGAAATATTGAGGGGCTTATTTGATAATATGGGCTCTCTCGTTGTTAGGTTTCTGAGATGTTAACTGGTAGGGCTTTTTTCTGTCAGCCTGTTGACCTGCTCAACACATAAAACCAGAACTGCTTCTTCAACTTGTATATGATTTGGTGTACATGACCCAGCAATGTGCTCTTGCCACAAGGAAAGCTAATGGTGTCCTGGACTGCATTAGGAGGAGCATTGCCAGCAGGTCGAGGGAGGTGATCCTTCCCCTCAGCACCATTGCAGCCACACCTGGAGTACTGTGTCCAGTTCTGGGCTCCCAGTACGGGAGAGACATGGACATACTGAATAGAGTTCAGTGAAGGATCAAGAAGATGATGAGACGACTAGAGGATCTCTCCTGTGGGGAAAGCCTGAGAGAGCTGGGACTGTTTAGCCTGGAGATGAGAAGGCTCATTCATTATATACTCGTCAGTGAAGGGTTTAAAGACAGAGTCAGACTTTTCCAGTGGTGCCAATGACAGGACCAGAGGCAACGGTCAAACACTGAAACACAGGAGGTTCCCTCTGAATATCAGGAAACGCTTTTTCACTGTGAAGGTGACTGAGCACTGGCACAGGTTGCCCAGAGAGGCTGTGGAGTCTCCATCCTTGGGAGATGTTCAAAAGTCATCTGGACATGGTCCTGGGCAACTGGTTCTAGCTGACCCTACTTGAGCAGGGGAGGTTGGACCACATGACCTCCGGAGATCCTTTCCAACCTCAGCCATTCTGTGATACTCTGAAGTTTGCTGCTTTCTCAAATACAATGATGGGATTGAGTGCTAAAGCTCAGTTACTTTTTTTCTCATTTCTTTTTTCTGTTAGTTTACCCAGTAAAATTAGTTATTTTTCCTGACTAACATCTGTATAAATTCCCTTTATCCTCAGAATAGTATGACTAAAACAGTATTATTTCCAGGAAAACCTTCAGTTCTTGTAAAACAAAGCATTTCAAAGTGAAAAATATGTTGGTTTTTTTATAATTATCTTCTTTTTTTTTTTTTTTTTTAAACTGGCAGCAATATTTTGGCTACCCATATTAAACCATTAAGGCTTTTGACAAGAAAAGAAATGTCTCAGTATCTCATGATGGTTTGAAATATGCCCATTCTTGAGGAAAGATGTGCACAAGGAATGTGAGTTCTGTGTGAAAATATGAATGGCTCAAAAAACCTTGCTTTAAAAAAATAAAGTGAAACTCAAGAACTTTGGAAGAGGCAATTCATGTAACTCTTTGCCTGACACATTGGAGTTATAAGAAGTTCTGTCCTGTCTAGAGAAGCGGTATGATTCCAGATACAAAGGAACATTGAAATCTGTTTAAAACAAAGATCCTTTTCCCCTGCATAGAGACTGTTTTTCTTCACTTGCCTTGCATTTTGTTCAATCAAATCTTTCATATGGATACTGAAAAGAAACACATCAGAATTTGCTGGTTTCATTGTCTCTTTCAGGCATTAAATTCCCATCAGCAAATAAAATAAAATTCTACTGTTTGTTCATTTTGTGCTGACAATGTTCCTGACAATATGTGTGAATGATCTTGCATTAAAAAAAAAAAAAAAAATGTTCTGTCAGTATGTTAAATAAAACAGGCTTAATGTACTGATCAACAACAGAACTCATAAAATCATCCTCATAGATGGATAGGTATGCGTCCCTAGTTGTCTGTATTTATGTTTCGAACAAAAATTACTGTGAAAGTTATGTAGTTTGGATGCCAGAAATGTAAGGTTTTTGGATCTATTATCAAACTTATCAACATTGCAGGATCTTTTGGTAATTTATAACACTCAAATGTTAAAGAAAGAATAGATCTCTACAGTTTGAGAGAGACTGGAAGAAGGCTTAATGCGCCCTGTTGTCACTATTCAAAGCACTTCTGTTGCCTTTCCTGCTATTTCCCCTTTTCAACATAACAAGATTTAAGGGTTTTTTTCTGCATGGTGTGCAGTCACACATGCACACGCACGTAAAAATATCACTTTCTGTTTCATTTGCTTGTGTTAGAGTCACTGGGGTGGTTTTTTTTTCCTATTATTGTTTTCCATTTCGTATTGCACTGTCAGTTATCTTTTCGAACATTTGAGAAGAAAGCTATGTGCATCTTTAAATTATTTTAAAAAATAAAAATTCTCTTTAAGAATAACCTGGACTTTTTGTGTCCCATATCTTTTAAAATCTTTCCTTCTTTTATCCTCTTCTTATTTAGCAAGACTAGTAGATCCATATCTTATCTGTCTCTTACTTTGGGCCCTTCTGAGTCTTCAGAATTCAGTAATGACTTCTGGATTTGATGTTATTCCTTCGGACTTTGAATTCTAAAGTCTGCTCTCTCCTCTGCCTACTAATGCTTTCTTTTCCCTTTTATGACGTTTCCTAATTAGTGCTTTGGGTAAGCCATAGGTACACTCTCACATACTAGATCATTATACCGTGCATAGATCAAGAAAAATTAACAGAGATTTTAGTCATTCCTTTAATGGGACAGTGGTATCTGCCCTTCTCTTTCCTCTCAAGCAAAAAATAGAGAAATAAATGGATTCTTGCAAAACCCTGACTGCATGACTAAAAATGGAATTGTAAGGGATTAGGAACCCAATGGCAAGGCAAATGTTGCACCTGTGTCTAGGGCAACAAAGATGATTGAGGGATTGGAGCATCTCCCTTATGAGGAAAGGCTGAGAGAGCTGGGACTCTTTAGCCTGGGGAAGAGAAGGCTGAGGGGAGACCTTATGAATGTTTACAAGTATGTGAAGGGTGGGTTGAAGGAGGATGGAGCCAGGCTCTTTTCAGTGGTTCCCAGTAACAGGACGAGGGGTAACGGGCACAAGCTGGAACATAGGAAGTTCTGATCAAATATGAGGAAAAACTTCTTTACGGTGAGGGTGACAGAGCCCTGGAACTGGCTGCCCAGGGAGGTGGTGGAGTCCCCTTCTCTGGAGACTTTCAAGACCCTCCTGGATGCAGTCCTGAGTACTGTGCTCTAGGCAATCCTGCTTCAGCAGGGGAGTTGGACTAGATGATCTCTAGAGGTCCCTTCCAACTCTGAAGATTTTGTGATTCTGTGATTCCGTGATTCCGTGTCCAAAAAAAAGGCCGAAAGATCAACCCGGGGATCTAAAGATCTGGCAAGCTCACTTCAGACCATGGAGTGAGTCTTCTTAAAACATATGTCCGGGCATGTGAAGGAGAAGGTAGTAATTGGGAAGAGGCAGCATGGATTTACCAAGGGTAAATCATGCTTGACCAATCTGACAGCTATCTATGATTTGGGATGAGGTGAGAGAAGTGGATGTCATTGCGCATTCAGCTTTCGCAAGGCTTTTGACATTGTCTCCCATAATATTCTTACATCTAAGTTGGGATGTTATCATCTAGGTGGGTGGGTGTCTAGACGATGAAAAGGTGGTCGGCTAATCAGACCCAGAAAGTCATGGTTAATGGGTGATACTCTACGTAGAGGTCAGTAGCAAGTGTAGAACTGCCGGGGTCTGTACTGGGACCTCTCTTGGTTAGTATTGTTATCAGGGGCCTGGAGGAACTAATGGAGCATGCACTCACCAGCTGTGCAGGTAGCAAATTGGGAAGGATCAGTCGATATGCTTTCAGTAGTCAGGCTACCTTCCAGAGACCTGAACGGACTGGAGGAGTGGACCAACACGCACCTTGTGAAGCTGAATAAGGGCAAGTGCCAGGCACTGACCCTGGGACAAAGAAGCCCCTGTGAGGGCACGGGCTTGGGATGAACAGGCTGGGAGCAGCCCTATAGGAATGGCCCTGGGGCTTGGTCCCTCAGCCAGCAAAGATGACCAACAGCTCCGTAGGCTGTATGAACAGGACCATGGGCAGTCAGTACAGGGTCTGATCATCCCCTTCTGCTCAGCACTCATTAGACCGTATCTAGAGTACCGCATCCAGTTTTGGACCACCTGTTACAGCAAAAATATTGACAAACTGGAGTGAGTTTTGCTGAAGGTTGTCAAGATAGACCCCACAGCAGTCTCCAGTTCTGGTCTCAGGTTTGTCATCAGCACCTACACATCCCACTTTATGGTTTGTCTCAGTTACTTTCCCTGGCTTCTTGATGGCTCTCACTGCTCATCTGTTCTTAATCTTTTTTGCAATGTCTTTGCCCCAATATGTTCCATTTTTTTACTGCACCATATAAAATCTGTGTCTCAAAAAACATTCTTTCCAGCATATGAAAAGGAATGCTAGAGCTGTACATAGGGAGTGTAAGAATTACAAAACAAAACAAAACAAAAAAAAAAACGAACACCCACATTCAGGCCATTTTTTCCCTAGTCGTAGATGGCCAAACTCATATGGATGACATTTTAAAGAAATTAATTCAGCCTGAGGCAGATGTCCTGCCTGAAAAAGCTAACTATATACAGAAAAAGTTTGCTCAGAGTTCCAAGAAACTGAGAAAAAGATTTCATAATGCAAAGTGTTAAGCAGTTTAATGTAGGCTGTGCTACCAGCTCTGGTTGTAATAATATGTTTTTCTTCCATTTGTGTTAATTGTGGTTATCTACTTACATCGAAAGAAAATGGAAATATATTGAATTGTTTATGCTGTAAATTTGCTACAAGAGTATTTTTTTGTTGATAAGCTTTTCTAATATTTGGACAATAAAATAAAATAAAATTGTGCGTTCCTATTATGATGACAATTACACTTTAAAGACAGATGAGGACCTATCCTTACAAATGAGTGATACTAATTGGATGATAATTGAGTTATTTCCCTCAACTAATAAGACAGTGCTGTTCCTACATTGGGTTATGTATTTGATGCAGATTCTGAAACTGATCAAATTTGTACGAATATAGAAATTGAAAAATATATTGTAGAATGATCACAAGGCTGTCTTGATGCCATTGTAGTAACTATGTTTCCAAGTAGAATTTTTATTAGAGAAGTAAACCATTCACTTTTTGATACATTACATTTTATAGAAAGTTTTGCATCTGTGGACTCTACCTATTTATGTGTTTTTGTCAATTAAAAAACTTATAAATGTAAATAACCTTAGGGGGGGAAAAACGGATTATAATAAAAATTGAGTAGTTATGGTTAATATTTTTCTTTGTACTATTTATACACTGGCCTAAAATACTTTTCTTCATTTTAAGGTAACTGAGCTTCACAATATCAAAAACATAACTAGATTGCCTCGAGAAACAAAGAAGCATGCAGTGGCAATTATCTTTCATGATGAGACGTCAAAGACATTTGCGTGTGAGTCAGGTAAGCGATTGGTACTGCATGTCTAGTTTGAAGAAATCAAGTTACACGCTAAAATCTTGCTCAGATTAATTAACTTAAAACACCAAATAGAAATTCGCAGCTTAAAGGAATTTGTTGTAAAGAAGACCTTTCAAATTTTTCGTTTAGGTTTTTGGAGTTTTGGTAGGGTTTTTTTTTTTAATATACTTTGGGAGGTGTTAGGGGTGATACAGAGGTCTTTCTTCCATTACTTATGTTTGACTGCATGCAGATGGTCTAAAGACTGGAGATTTTCAGCTAAACTTGTAAAACTGAGTGAAAAATACCTATGGGATGTTATTAAGTCAAGATGTGAAGCATTCTTTTTTTTACCAATTTTTGCTACAGGCACTTACTAAACTAATAATTATCATGCCATTGCAAATAAGAGGTAAATATCAGCTAAAACCTCAGGATATTGTAAAGCTGGATGTCAACCAGTCTGCAGTTTGAACAGCTACATGGTGTAATGAATGAGTTGAGAACAGACTTGGGCATCATGGTACATAATGACAGGTAGTTACTTGTGAGACACTGAACACTGCACTATTAAAGCACACCGTTTTCTTGTTTGAAAATGCAATTGTACATGTCTGTGTCCTAGAGTATATTTTACCTGAAAAAAATGTTTTTAAAAAGAGTGAGATTTTTTTTAATCGTAAAGCTTCAATTTTTTTAGTGACACATTTGAATTTTTAAATTATGTCGTCATATCATGATATAAACATTGCATGGTGTACAATCTAACTTAAATACAATCTAAGTTAAATACAATGAAACAAAATTCAAGAAACCCATGGAGGTGGTAGGTTAAAAGCGTGTAAGGTCATGAATTATGTGGATTTTGGACCAAGTATTGCAAACATTGATATGTACATCCCCTTACAGAAGACAGATTGACAGAGTTTTGTTTGTTTATTAATTTCAATTTAAAAACACACACATAGAAAATCTGTGGCTTTCGCAGATCAGTTTAGCAGATTATGGGATAAGTAGTTCACATTAAAGACTTAAAAAAAAATCTCTTTCGCAGCTGGTTTCCACAAGAGTTGTCTTCCCACAAGGAACTATTACCATTTGTACTGCTGCCGAAATGTGACAAGTACTTTGCTTACCTTTAAAAAACTTATCAAAGTTTAAGGAATATTTAGAGAGCTGCTTGTTATTTAAGATGTTTTCTTCTTCTTCTCAGATCTCAAAAAAAATGTTTAGTGGCAGTGGTTTCTATGGGACAATGCTTAGACTTCTAGCAGCCTCCTGGTGTATAATGGTGTGCACACAATGGGGTTTATTTTGGCAGATCAGGCCACTTCTTTGGTTAACACAATAGTACCTTCACTCTACTAACACCTCATCTTTCCCATGGCTTCAGTGGGAAAGAACCACTCCAGTGATTTTGACTCAGTCAAAAATCTTGGCTGCTGCTTGACCTACTTGAATTATTTAAGAGCCCAAAGTTTTCACCATGGAGTCTCTAAATATACAGAAGCAGATACTTCGTTTCCTGTCATCACGACCTCCAGGGGCAGATGGAAGGACAGTAACACTGAACCCATTGCAAAAGGGCTGCTGAGCATAGAGTAAATCATTTCTTGGAAAGGATGAGGAAGTCATGCTCAAAGCTGAGTTGGTTTTATATGGGGACTGAACAATGTGAGGTAGGGTTTTTGTCAGAGTTGTACCAGGAAATGTTTTAAAATAACTGTATCATTTTGGATTTGATAGTATGAGCTGGTTTCTTTTACTTAGTGCAGTCTAAAAGTTGATGTGATGAAAGGTAGCACATTTTTCTGGTACTTAGCTTTCTTAATTATGGAATTAAGCACAGTAAAATGCTCTTCTGTTTTAAAATAGGTCTCTAAAGATATAGAACACTTCGGTCCTCCCCAGGAAGCCTGAGAGCTGTGATACCAGCCCACAGGGTGTGCTGGCTGGGAGCCTATGGTTTTTTCCTAAGCTCCTGCGGCTTCTAGGCCCTCAGTTTGCTTATTGTCTTCAAGGCAGCTACTGGCAAGTCTGAGCTCTGGATGGCTGTAGCCCCCATATTTCCATTCGGATTTTAGTTAACTAGTCATTTGAGGAGCATCGAAATTTTGGTAATCTTCATTTGCTAATGAAAACATTCTGTAGAAAACCAAACAAAAATCCTCCATGTGCTTTTGTTGTAATCTAGCTGTTCCCATCACTACCACTAGCGCTTCCAACATCGACAACAGCTGTAGAAATCTGTTCAATTCTTTTGAAATATTGTGGAGAGCAAACCACTCTCAGCTGTTACAGTTCCCTGATTAAAAGCATGGGATAACAAGTCTTTGAAGAATTATCCCTCTTCAGGGAGAGAAAGAAGCTACTGTCACTATATCTCTTTCTGACATCTGTTCTAGTGGGCAGAGACCTTTGACTTCGATGATTAGCAAGCAACATTTTTAAATTGTCTCAGTTACCGTCAGAATTGTTTCAATGGATGTAAACTAATGAGAAGTCATGGCTGATTAAATAACATGAAAAGTAGTCTATAACTCAGTGAACTTAAGACAAACTCTAAAGAGTGGGAATTGTTCTTCAGACCGTGGGAAATTGCTGCCACCTTAGCAGGTCTGTTTCAGCCTCCCTGAAAATTATATGAAAGTTATTGCCATTAAGTGGATTTTAACAAATTTTTTCATCAAGAAACATGAAATTCTGAGTTTTTTTAGAAATGGGGTAATGCAAAACTCTCAGGTTGCTAACACACCGAGAATGGAGATAAAATTAAATGTTGCCAAATGTATAAGCAGGTTAAGTGGAAGGATAGAATACTGTGAAGAAAAATGAAGCAGTTTTGGGGAACTGAGCATATTTACTCTAGCATAATAAAGGTTAAAAAGATATTACTGTTGGCTTTCAAATACATCAAGAAGAAAAAAAGGAAACTTTTAAAGATATAAAGTGACCTTATCATAAGAACAGATGTAGAATACATGCCCAGTATCAGTCTTTGTTGCTATGGCCATTTAGATAGCAGGAACAACGTAGACTGAAAATTGAGAGGAAAATTTCCAGGAGTTAAAGCAGTGAGGTTCCACACAGCCTCACAGAAATCCTTCCCCATTCCCACGTGTTGGGTTTTTTTCTGCACTCCACAGTGTATTATCAAGCAAATGGAGAAATTCTTTTAACTCAGGATGCTAGCTACTGGGTTTGAGCTGCTGTCTTTCCCAAATACCTTCAAAAAAAAAGTTGCTGGGGGTGGGTTGTTTGTTATTTTGGTTTTTTGGTGGTGTTTTATGGGTTTTTTTTCAGGTAACGGTGCTGTTAGTTTTTGTGTAGATATAGCTATGCTCAGACACGTGTATCTATTGGGAAGCTCTTCTTCCTGCAAGCCTAATGTCTGTAATATGGCAGTAATCCAAGCGTCTGCACTGAGACAGGCATTCTGAAATGCCCTGTAAGCTCCCTCTAAAGTTGTAGATGTGATGCGGTGAGCAGTGGTGGCTATGCAGGACCAGCAAGAAAATGAAATTTGCAACATGAATACTGATTAAAGCTAGAATTTTATGGTGCTATTATGGAAGTTGCTAGTGTGATGAGGATTGCGCCTGAATAATAGCTAGTTGTCAAGGAATGAAGTTTTTGGGTTGTGCTAGGTCAGTGACAAACCATATGGGAGCATGATTTTTCATTTAGTGATGCCAGCAAAATATTAAGCGATACAAGTCCCTGGCTCTTTTAGTGTCAGTGGACCCACCAGCACAGGTTTGTGTAAAATTTATTTTGATTTCTAGACAACAGAATGTGAGGAAAATTGATAAACTTGTAAACCTATTGATAAAATGAAAATGGGGGGGTTGCAAATAATATGGATTCAGAGACAAGAGAGACAAAATAAATTAGGGCTGAAATGTGATTTCAGTGATTTGAGTATAGAGTGAGATGTAACATGAGGAGTAGAAAAGGGGCAAAATCACAGAGAAACCTTAAAAATGCAACTGTGAAACAAATGCTGGCATCTCCCAAGATACTGATATTTGACTTTTCTTCACTACAGTGCCCCATTCTGTATAAAATTAGATGACTTGAAGGATTTTTTTTTCTTTCAAGGCATGCATGAACTGCAGTTCTAGAGTCATTGCAATCAAGAAACATCTTCCTTATTTTTAAGAGTTTATACTTTAGCATTCCCTTAAAACTTCCACTGTTCAAGTCCTGGGGAAAGTAAATTTGGGGTATTGCAAAAAGTGAATTAGCTACCCTATTTGAAACTTCTGTTTTAGGGGTTTATCCATCATTATATTGATATAGCTTAACTGATATTGATATTCTTCTGATTGTTTGGCTCAATCCACTATGTTAATTTGAATGTCTAGACATCTGCTGTGATGGCTACCTTGATAAAACTCTTTTATACATCTATAGCATAAACAGTCTTTTTCTTCTATATTCTTATGCTTTCAACTTTTTCTGAGTGCAGTTAAACTGTGATAAGTAAGTCTTGTTATAACTGCAAAAAAAAGTTTTAATTTGTTGAAAATGAGAACTGTTGGTGTCAAGTGACAATGTGTTCAGCAATGTGGTTTTTTTAGTTCTGTACATATTTTTTCTTTTAAACCTGTTTTCGCCATTTGTTGGTGTTGCTTTCTTTTCTTTAAAAAAAAAATTACCTCAATGCTATCATTTAAAAAGGCACAGATTCAGTTCATTTCTGTACTGAAAAAGCTTTTGGGCCATTGCCAAATTACTACTGATTATGAGCTGGGCTTTTTCTCCTTGGTAGTTTTCACAAGCAAAAATATTCTGTTCTTGAAGAGTTTGACAGATGTCAGTGGAATATTAGATGTAATTCATATCGCTATATCCTTTGACAGCTAAGAAGCCTGGAGGTTTTGGATTAAAATTACAGAGAAACATTGAGGCTTTGAGATGAAGCATCAGTGATCATACCTGCTGTTATTACTAACAGTACAAATGGCTACATAAGCTTTAAAAACAACTAGATTAAAGTTCCCATTGTCACTGTTAGTTTTGCAAGTTTGAATCTCCAGATCATGGAGGTGGTGGAAGTGAAGAACACTTTCTGCAAATATAGTTTTGGTACTAGAAAGGGGAATGCAACGTTCACATTTTGCATGCAGAAAAATAATCCTGTATAGGTGAAAAAATTCTGAAAGATGGTATACTTCTCTGTTAAAATGGCAGGGATTCTTCTATGAAAATTTGTGACCCTGCCTTTTCTACTTTCTGTTTGTAATTATTTTTTTTATATACTGAAGGGGCCTTACTTCTCTGTAAAACATATGGTTCATTGGAGGTCAGACGCATGTTCTCACTTCCACACGTGCCACAATATTTTGAGATCCAAAAACAAGAGTCAAAAGACAGGCATCGCATGAAGTTAAATATGTTGCTGTGGATTCTTACGTTCTCCCTTTTTGATCATAATATTTGAAACACTATCCACATTCAGGGCAAAGTTCAGTCTGAGTCATGGTTATAAATTTTATACTCTAAGATTAATATTTAGGATATATATTCTTTTGTTCTGGACAAATAGTTCCCTTTTCATTAATAATTACTTTTATTTCCTAATTTTTTTCATGTTTGCCTAAAAATATGCATCTTTATTCTGACTTTAAGATTTATAAATTAGAAATATGCAAGGTCAGCTGAATTTGGGGTTTAGAGAGACTAGGATAAATACCTGAATCTCAAAACCTCTGCCCTGGAAGTTCAACATACAGCTACCTTTCCCAGTAAGCACAGAGTAGAGGTAGGTTAGTGAGGGTGAAGTCCAGGATGTCAGGCATACAAAGGTATGCAGTTGTTTGTTGAACTTTCTATGAAGGTTTCATAATTGCTACCTGTTTTTTTGGCGTTTTTTTTCTCATAAACAGCTAAACATCTGATGAACCTTGCCAAATCTGCAGCCTCCATGTTTTATAACAGAATAAAGTCTGTATTAGTGTGATGGCACAAGACCATAAAAATGCAATCTAACAGTATGGTCTAACATAGCTTCTGGCTATTTACCTTAAACTGAAATCTGACATTATTAATACTTTGTGCATCTACATATAACAAGATTTCTTCCTGATCCCATTTTGAGATTCTTAGTGGATTTGATAAATATACTGTGCCGAGAATAACTGCTAGTCCTATGAAACAAAGATACAGAGATACTGTTTTATCCTTTATATAATTCGTGGCACAAATGAATTTCAATGACAGTTAGAATAATTTTTAATCATGTTATAAGTGTGAAAGTCCAAATCTACTTCTTATCATATAAATACGTCTTATTAGAAGGTAAGGCAATTAGGCACTACCTATTATTTAGTAACTTCATGGAATGTATCACACAGTGTCCCTATCCCTTGCTTTTAAAAATATTGGCCTGTTCTACACTGCCAAAAAGCATTCACACACAATAATAAAAGTATTACTGAAAACCATCTGAGAATCTCGATGAGTTTTATGCATAAAATTACCTCACATTTTGAGTTCTTATTAGCAGTTTGCAGAAGAGGCATGAAAATGCAACTTCATTAACTGAATGGCAGATGAATGTGACAAAGTCTGGAAAAGAATCTCAGGCAGAGGACTTCTCTCCATATTAAACACCTCCTATGGATACATGTATCATTATTGATTCTGCTTTTACTAAAATACCCATTTATGAAGTTGTAGTATGGATTTACAATTGCTATCACCAGTAAGAAATGTAAAATATTAAAAAAATATGCAAAATAGAGGAAAGTTCCTCTTTCTTCCTCTTCATTCACTTATTTCTGATCTAGCTAGATGCTTTTATTCTGTGGCTATAACTTGCCATTCATCAGAGAAATTGCACAATTGGCTTTCCACACAACGTGAGAATAGATGAACTATGTTCTGAAGCAAGATTAAATCCATGTCTTCTTCCTCTTGGGAAAAAAAAACCAACAAACTGCTCATTCAAATTGCTGCATATTTTATATAATGTAGAAACAAAAACCTCTCCAGGATTGTTTTTTAATGCGTTCTTACATGCAGGAATCATGTTATGAAACAACATGTTGACCTCAAAAAGGGTGAAGGTTGCAAGCAAATTTAATGTTTTCATTTTAAAAGTACCTTTGAAACAGCCATGTTAAACACTCTGGTGTTTGCAGAACAGATCATGATGAGTATTTGTAACTGAACACTAAGCAAAGTAACTTCTTGCTGACTTTCCACAATATGAAAAGTTTGAGGATTTTTTTTTTTAAAGACTTTGTAACATTGTCATTAGACTTAAGGTTGTTTCTTCCTCATGCTGTTCAAGTTCTTAGGCATATTACCTTGATTTTATTATGATGATCGTAGAGCTGAATGCTTAGTAACTACTGCATTTGAAATAATGGTCTGATTGGCATTTAGCCAATTGTAACCAATCAAATTTTATTATCCAAAAGTATAGAACAATACAGAGTAAGTCTTAGCAGGAAGAAAAAAAAAAGTGAAGAAAATAATCATTGTCTGTTTGTATTTATGATAGAAAATAAGGCTGGAATTAATCTTGGGAAACCTCCCAGTCCTAAAGAAGTGTAAGCTATACCTATTTATAGGTGTGTATATATATTATTGTGTATATATATATCATTCCTGGTAGATTATGTCTTGTCTGTTTAGGTTTCTTTGAACATAATTAAAAGAAACAAAAATGTATCAGGAGTACTAAGGCTGAAAAGAGAATGGCATAGTAGCATATAGTTGAAATTAGAACAAAAGCCTGTCTTTTCCATTTTGGTTAATCTGTCCCACACTGCATTATGCATGTGGTAGTCTTTAATTGAATAATTTTTTATAGGGGCCTCCGCTGTGGTAAGTACTTTGCAAGAGAGGTGAATGAGACTTAGCTTTTTAAGAAGTTTTCTGTAAACCCAGGAGAAATGGATTCAGTTTCTTTCCTAGGCTTATACTTTCTCGCACCTAGCACTACAAAACGTAATAGTGGACATTTGGATGTTTTCAAGTTTACTACTTTCTGTGTTCTAAAGATCACAGTTTAACAAAAGATTTAAAAAATGTTCTTGTAAGAAGGAAATTCAAACAAAATGTTTTCCTTGGCAATTCAGGGAGGACTCCAGAGCCTGATTATTGTAGTGTAGCTATTCTTCCCCGGGCTTTTTGGCTTCTGACCCCCATTAACATGATATAACTACCCTTGATGCTGAAGTTGTGGATTCTTCAGCAGCCTGCCAGGCAGACAGGCAGAGAGGTGGGTAGATTTCTGACAGTGCATTTAGGTCGCAGTGAATCTGCATTTAGTTAGAAAAGTCCCAACCAGGTCTAAGGATAAAACTCTTCGCAGCGAATCATCACTGCCTTGAGATTTATCCCTTAAAAGCTTGCAGAATTGTTAGCATCATGTTAAGATGTTTTGTCTACAAAGGACTGTATTTGTCATTGCCTGATGAAGGGGAGAGTTAATAAAGGATGTTTTCTTGGTTATGTCTTCATGCCTAGCTACAACCAGTCTTGGCTGCAAGCCAGCCTGCTGCAGGCCAGCTCTAGTCTGTAAAACCTGCAGCTTTAAGTTAGGAAGGCATCATGTCTCTGCAAATTTCCCGTGCTTCACATTTGGTTTGCAATAGAGTCAAAATAGAAACATGATCACCTGCTCTTACCACTAAACATGATGCTAGACCTGCGAGGAGGCAGGGCATGTTCAATGGCAATTTTCAGAATGTATTGCTAAGTAAAATAAATCTGCACTACCTCTATTTTCAACATTCTTATTTAGGACCCACAGAGCATGTAGTTATGCTGTAGTGGGTTGACCTTGGAAGGCCACCAGATACCCACCAGGCTGCTCTCTCACTCCCCCTCCTCAGCAGGACAGGGGGAGAAGATGCGATTAAAAGCTCATGGGTCAAGATAAGCACAGGGAGATCACTCACCACTTACTGAAACAAGAAAAGCAGACTTGGGGAAGATTAATTTAATTTATTGCCAATTAATAACAGAGTAAGATAGTGAGAAATGAAAAACAAAACTAAAAACACCTTCCCCCCAACTTCTTCCTAGGCTCAACTTCACTTGCAGTTCTTCTGCCTTCTTCCCCCGAGTGGCGCAGGCGGATGGGGAATGGAGGTTGCAGTCAGTTCAAAACATTTTGTCTTTGCCGTTCCCTCCTCCTTATGTTCTTCCCCTGCTCCAGTGTGGGGTCCCTCCCACGGGACACAGTCCTTCACAAACTTCTCCAACGTGGATCCTTCCCATCCTTCCCACAGAGTGCAGTCCTTCAGGAACAGGCTGCTCCAGCGTGCATCCCACATGAGGTCACGGGTCCTGCCAGAAAACCTGCTCCAATGTGGGCTCCTCTCCAGGGCTGCAGCTCCTGCCAGGAACCTGCTCCAGTGTGAGCTCTTCCTGGCTGCAGCTTCCCTCAGGGCATGTCCACTTGCTGTGGTGTGGGGTTCTCCATGGCCTGCAGTGTGCCTATCTGCTCCATCATGGTCATCCATGGACTGCAGGGGGACAACCTGTGCCACCATGGTCTTTTTCAAGGGCTGCAGGGGATTCTCTGCTCCAGCACTTGGAGCACCTCCTTGCCCTCCTTCTTCTCTGGCCTTGGTGTCTCTAGTGTTGTTTCTCACACATTTTTTCGGCACTTCTCCCTGTCACACACTGCTGCTGAGTGTTTTTACTGTATTTTAAACATGTTTTCAGAGAAGTGCTGCAAACGTCTCTGGTGAGCTTAGCTTTGGCCAGCGGAAGGTCTGTCTTGGAGCCAGCTGAAACTGTCTCTGTTCAACATTGGACCACTTTCTGGTGTCTTCTCACAGAAACAACCCTTGCAACACCCCTCACTACCAAAAACTTGCCATGTAAACCCAATACATACAAAAAGAAATATTGATGCATCACGGAACTGTTAGCAAATAAACAACTTTAAGATAACCCTATGTAACTGTTTATCACTTACTTTGTGTCTCTTCTTTCATTTTTCAGTTTTTTATTATTGGAACTAGTAGTATCAAGGCTCTTGGTTTTTAAGCACATCTATTTACTTTGATTATCTATCATTCAAACACCTCATCCTTTCAGTCTGCCCTTCTGCAAAGTTTTGGGATGTTACTAACTTGGTACTAATAAGACAACACAGAGAAGTACATAGCTGGTGGACTTCTAGACGTTTCCTTTTTTCCATTGTTTTTTCCCTACTTAAAAACTTTCTGTAACAATAATAGAAGATACCATTGCTTAACTCATAGGTATTGTGTTTGGGTATATTTCTACTTCCTTTCCCTTTGGGATTGGTGTAATACCCCACCTACCCTCCACAAGTTTGCTAACGCTGGAGTGGAAGACAGGTATCACCTGAGATAAAAAGGCTTCTGCTCATCTACATGGTATGTAGGTCAGCTCTCCTGGGATTTGTGATTATGTATCAACATTGTAAAATTACATGACTTCTGCGGTTCCTGACCTCTCCTGAGAATAGCATACATTTAGTGACAGCACAAAAATCATGACATTAATTTATAGATTGAATTTGGAGTATTGACAGATGATGTATGGCTGGCTGAGCCTAGGGAGAATTCAATGAATAACATGATAATTTACTGCTCCAAACCTGAAACACCCAATCTATTTTTCATTCTCTGTCACTATTCAGCTTGCATTACATTTGGCTACTTACAGTGTGTAAGGTATATGGGACTGTTAGCAGGTTAACTCTTTCAAGCCTTTTGAAACACTTTTCTCACTGACTGAAGGCAAGCTGAGAAGAATAGCATGTGTAAATGAGCACAGAAAGTTTTGTGTGCTACTAATGCGTACTACACCATGTGTTCAGCATGGGATATTTTACTTCATGTACAGTCTAGGCATGAAAACTTTGGGCAAAATTGTGCACATTAGAAAAAAAAAACAACACAAAGATAAATATTTCGTGTTCACTGTCCACCTATCTTCCTGTCATTTTGAGAGATTTCTTGAAGTCCACTGTCAATATGAATGTTGCTATCAGCATTAAAATCCCAGGGGGCTGCTTAACAACCAAAGTGGCAACTACAGTCAGAGTGATTGGTAAAACTTAAAAATTTGCATTTTGCTGCTGGCTAGCCATGAGAACTAAAGCAGTTCTTAAGACTGAACCATGTATGAGACTACAGGTATATAGCGATAGACAAAGTTTTATGTGACTTGTGACTACACGTTCTTGTGATATTTTCTAGAGCTGTCCCAGCTTCCATACCTGCAGAGGAAAGTTACTTAATGTGTTCTCACGGCCCATTTAGGTTTTTTAATCTCTTTGGCTTTATTTCATGGGAGAACATATTGAACTATCATTGAACTTTAAGAACGTAAGTAAATAAATTTTAGTTAGAAGTAGCTCTGAAGTTCATTAATTCAAATGCTCACTTTCCCTGTGTATTTGAAAACTACCACGTCTGTAATTTGTGTCCTCCAAACAAAAATAGAAAATGTGCTCCCTTCAGAAAAGTACAAGAAGCTTTCCAGTAAATACTTATGGCTTCATAACCTCTGAGAGTAGCACACAAAACAATCTCTTGTGTTCTTACTATCTGGAGAAACATCCAATCCTTTTCTGAATTTTATACAGTACCGTGTTTGTCTTTTAAAATATCAACTCCTTCCCAGTGGTTATGCATTGGTTTTAGCACTAGTCTTATCAAGACTATATTTCCTGAGAGTAGTCTAGCGTTACTGAGACTGGCCCCTGGTTTTGGAGATTTAACTGGAGTAGTTCATTAATTTCCAAAAATAAGGTCCCGGTTACAAACATGCAACAGTTTCTTTTATATTCCCAGATTACAGGTATGTATGCAAATGAATCACAAATACACCAATTAGCAGAGATTTCAGTTTCTAAATAGTGTATTCCCAGGTGACTCAGATTCCCCTGTTTACAGTAATTGATGATCCTGGGCCAAGCCTGTCAGCGTTACTTCTCTCAAAGAGAGGACTCAGCCTTTTCCCTGGTATATTAGCATGTTTTCCTGAATGAATTTTACTGTGTGAGTAGTTCCTCTGTCAGTTTGGGATAGTCAGCCTTAAATTCTCTGGAGATCTTACCCTAAATCCTTTCTTTTTTCTTTTTTTTTTTCTTTTTTTTTTATTTCAAATAAGGAAATTTACTGTAAGGCCAAGAAGTAAATTGTGCTTCAGACGTCCAAAGAAGCTTATTTTAAAAAGGGCTTTATCAGTCATAATCAGTGCTCCTCTTAATGTAGTTTTAAAGTAATGTGGTTTTAAAAGTGCCCAAAGTATGCTGCTCTTCTTCAAATCAATATGACATTAATTGCAATTCAGTCTTTTCCATATTAGCTCTAGAAAAGCTTTCTTGTTTCCAATTTGCCTCCTAAAGCATGGCTGATTATAAAGTTTTGCTTTAAGCAGTTCCGACTGCTACTAAATCTGCCTTGCAAGTTAATCTGAGGTTAAAACTGAAGTTATTCAATGGAAAAAAACAATGGAAGGGAGCTGTTGACTGCACAGGTCTTCTGAATTTGCATTTTAGTTTTTAATACTCATATACTTAAATTTGTTTTTAATTTTAATTTGTTTTGAAACTTAGAAAATAGTGTATTAATGTGCAAATAAGGCAAGTAAGGTGTTAATGATGGAAAATATGTTCATTTTCTCCCTCCACTGAAATAGTGACTATTCTGAATTTTTTTTTATAAAAATATGGAAATTTTATATTCTTGTATTTATTTTATATTATTATATATTTTATATTATTATTTATATTATTTTATATTTTTTATATCTGATTTTAAATGATGGAAATCTAGATCCATTTACTTTCTGGAAAGCTTTAAATTTTGAAAATATGGGTCATTTCGTAGTTTTTCCATGTTTGTGTCTGTATCTGGACTTAATTTTACACTGATTTTTTTTTTTAAACTGCAGCGGTGTAAAATTACTAGTACCTCTTATTAGACTTTATTGAGTAGCAGTGATTAGCCTGCATGTTTATGATAATGTAAGGTAAAGTTGAAAAACTGAGAATATCAAGTTTCTTGTTTGTTTTCTAAACTAAGCCTTTCCTTAAAAATGCGTGTAGTTCTAAAGATAAAATACAGGCAGAATATTGTTATTTTCTAGTAATGAAAAAATAAAAACCTGATCTATTATGAAGCATCATTTGTTTCTAAACTAGACATAGTTAAAAATAATCCCCAATTTAGGAGAAAACAGTAAGCCTATTGATTAAATTAAGTAGACTTAGAATTAGCGAAGTGGAAAAAAGAACCAAGTTTGCCAGCAAGGTGATCATTTAATCATCTCCTAAATAAGAACAGTGCCTCGCTAATACATACTATCTGTTTCAACAAATGGGAAATACTTTGTAAAGTGTCCCCCAAAGATAGCTCTTTGGACTGCTGCAGGAAACTCAGTCAGTCAACTCCATTTCAAAATGGTACTTGCTCAGTGACGGTATGAATTTATCTATTTCTTTGAAGTTCTTCATTGGCCAAACCTCTCAGTAGCATAGCATTTCATTTCAATTTCAAGGGGAAAAAAATAAATCAATCCTGTAACTGAAGTTTATATTCCATAAATAAAACATGAATTCGATATTACAGCTGTTTTTTCTGCCCAGATTGTGTTACGGATAATTTTGACTGGGCCTAGCAATTGAAATAATCAAATTAGAGAATTTGCTGTGGGCATATAAAATTAATATGGCTCATAAATGTAAAATGAAAGAACATTTGAATGTGCTAATGGACAAGCCTCTAGATAATTAAGCTAACCTATGTAGGAAAGACAGGTTTTGGTAGGTATGTTCCTATAAACATTAATCCAGTAGGAATGACAAAATATCTTACTTCTGCTTTAGATTCTAAACATCTATGATCATACTGTGGTAGCTTTGCTTGAGTGTGCAAGGAGATTAGCCTAAACTTTGCTATAGTATACAATCACCTAGCTGAAAAAACGAGAAGTGAATTAAATAAGGTGTCTGACATTGATCTCCTCTATTCTCTTTAGAGATGGGAAATGAAATAACGCGGGAAACTCAAAAAGCCAATGTAATTTCGAAGTTTTTTTTGCTTAGTGACTCTTTTCCAAGTGTAGTACAACATCCATGACATCTGTGTGATTCAGGAAGCAGTGCTCCCAGCATATGTCACTAGATACAGCAGCACTCCACAATAATAAATGCTGCCCTTGCTGCTGTTACTCATCAGCAATAAAGTACAAATCAGCATTTCTCAGATACGTGACTTATCTACATTGTGTTTGTCTAACATGTGCTAAGTGTAACTAATTTTCTTTGCATATGACATTTCACATCTACAGTTATACTTTTTGCTAAGATGTGTTTATTATTTATCTATAGAAATAGACGGTAGTTTATTGTGGTTAAGAACCAATTGAAAAGAAATTCTAAGAATCCTGTGTCATTAACTAGTCCTTCAAATGCAATGCCCTGCGGTGCATTTCTTGATATTTGGAGATTTCCTTGGATTCGTATCCTATCAAAAATTGCCATTTTAGTTAAAATGTAGACATGAATGTAATAAAAATTAATAGTGTAAGACCACAATCTAAGTGAAAAGGCTTAATATCTTAATTTCTAAGGTTTTATTCTTAAAATCTATGATCATGTAATACTACAAAATGTGCGTACAAAGGAGCTGGAAGAATTGTATGTTTCTGCATGTGATTATGTCGAACTACTTTATAGGCAGTTTGCATCTGTGTGCATGCTAAATTAAGAAACTAGTGGTAGCCCATGAATTATGAAGTTTTGAATCATTTTAATTTTGTAAGGTTGTCACATCTATAATTTTAGTCATCTTTGTGAATCGAATAGATGCCAGCATGTAAAAAAAAACTCATATATACGCTGATGAAGATTATTACGAATTCTGAACAAATATTGTCTTTAATGGATGTCTTGAAGAAAAACTACAAATTTGTAACTCTAAGTAGCATATATCTAAAAATCTTCATTCAAATTTGATTTTTGTACTTATAAGCATTATAATGTATTTGTCAATACAGACCTTGAGCTTCAAGAGGGATCAAATCAAGGGAGTAAAAGGAGATGTCAACTTTTCTGATATAAAAGGAAAAGATTTTCTCTTTCTAGCTCAGTAAAGCACTACTTTCCCAGAACTTCACTGTCATTTTATTAACATTTTTTTTTTGCATTCATGCTTCAATCTGCTATATTACACTACTTGTTTCAGTCATGGAAACTTACTCATTAATTTTAAAAGTTATAAAGATTCTATGCAAAGGCATATGTTAGGGTTTATTTTGAAAATGTAAAGAATAATAAGTGTCTACTTGCCCTTACCTGACTCGGTAAAAAGGAGAGGATTATGCATTTAGTTGCTTTTTGTGATCTGGCTGCTATTATTGTCTCATTGTAACACTGTCATCCAGAAAAAAAAACCCTGATGTCAAATTCATTTGTTTATGAGTAAGACAATAAACCCCTGGTTACCCTCCCACTTCACAAAATCAAGAGGGGTTTGGGGTTTTTTTGCATTTTTTAAGGCAACGGAGCTAGGAGTGGGCCTCAGTTTCCAGGCAGAGGGAAGAGTAAAATTGAAGTCTGCCATTTCTTCATTTAAAAGAATTAATGCAGAAAATAAGGAAAAACATATGGCAACATATATATTGTATTTTTTTGCCCATTTGTTGAATGTGCACTGGTGGTACAAGGTAACTCCTTTTAAATGACAGTGATCAATGTTCTCATCACTACTGTTAATAACTCATTTCTGTTTATAATTTTTTTTCCAGCCTGTTTTCCCCATTAAAAGCTATCAGACAGGGAGAACCTGGGTTTATATTTAGGTTAGGTCATGAGAGATCCCAAAAAGGACTTTTGCCTGGAATCCAAGTAAGGAACACAGAAGGAGACCAGTTTTTGCTAGTGTATGAATCCAGCTCTTCAATAAAGGAAAGGACGTATATCCCCTGCCCTCTAGTACCGTGTGTGTTTATAAATCAGTTCACAAGGAAGCTGTAAGTGGGCAATCGATCACCAGCGTGCATAAATTACAACTTCAGATACTGTTTTTCACTGTGATCAGCATCCCTGATTTACAAACCACAGTCCTAACCTTTCTGTGCTGTTCCCACTTTATATGGTTCAAAATATTAAATTTAAACATTCTTTATACTTCTAGGATGAGTTGTTTACCCTTAAATAAGGATGAAAGATTTAAAATAAAACAATCTTTCATCAGTGAGTCTTGAGTTAACATGGCCTTAAGCCATCATTCAGCAAAGAGTTCTTGAAGTTTCAAACGATTTAATCGTGGTATGTTCTGTAAGACTGCATTCATCAAGACTCATTCTGATTTTCCTGGAGGAAAATGACACATAATTGAAGTTGGATCTATTTGCTGTTTTCCTGGTTCAGCAGAGGACATAGTTTTGCTGAGCTGAATCTTAGAAGTGTTCCACTTAAATAAATAAATAAATAAATAAATAAATAAAAAGGGAAAAAAAAATCCTATTTACTTAATGAAAGTTGGGATTCTGAGTTTCAGCTTTAAGCAGACTGCCTCTTCTCAGGCAGCCGTATGTGTCTCTTACTTAAGATCATGTTGGTAGAGATACCAGTGCTGTATATCGAAATCCAGGAATCTAAAATGGCATAACTTAGATACAATCTTATTTTAGGAGACTAATACTTAACAGGAGATTTTGCCTGATTGGAAGCCATCTATTATCATAGACATTCAAAGAATGTCTGTGAAAGAATAAAACATTTTTTTAATTGAAATAAAATTTAGGTGTATCAAATGTAGGGACCCATTTAATGCTGAGAATAAAAGATACAAGAAAGTGTAAAATGAGAGTAAGAAATGAGAATAGTTCATAATAAAAAAGAAACCTTTTGGGTTTAAATTCTGTATATAAGAAATTTGAGACAGACATTTCTCATTATATTTCCTTAGATACCAACTCTAGACTATGCAACTTTTAAGGGTTGTTTTTTTTCTTTTTGCAGTACTACCGCATTAAAATCCAAGAATAAAGCAAAAGACACACGGAGTCATCTCTAGCTAATACTTAGTTCTGTCTGAGAGCAAAATTTTATGCAACTGAAAATCAAATAGAACACATACCACAGTTACAATCTTACAGATTAATTCAGTCAGAAGTTGTCCGCAATTGCTCTGAACCAGTTTCTTTGCAATTCCAGTGACAAAAAATCCTGATTGTTAACTCTAATGGTAGCAAGGACTCACATCTTTACAACACTAGTTTTAGGATTTGGGGGAAAATTCTGTATTTCTTGGGCAATGGAAGCACAGAAAGAAAAAATTTATTCTTTCAGGAGGTTTGTTATTTTGAAAGTGTTATTTTGAGGTTTGCAAGACAGGTTTCCTAGAGCCTTTGCATCATCAGAAGGGGGCAACACTAACAAACAGTGCCCTCAGTTCTCAGCCAGAAGGGGACAATGTTTAATAACTCTAGGTATTCAGAGCTGGAAGTCTTGTTTCAGTTAGACGTGTTTAGCCAAAGAAAGGAAGAAGGGGAGATTCCAAAGACTTCCTAGTCTGCTAGATGTGCTGCTCCTACTGATTTAATACAGAAGATACTCAGAAGGCTGGAGTGAAAGTCATGTGGTCAAAGCCATAAGAGCAATGAAACATACAGTGGCAATGATTCATATTTTTTCTTCCATGTATTGAAACTAGTCCTTATCACCTTGATTTTGTATAGGAAAAGAATTATTTACCTTATTTAACAGTATTTCTGATCTTCAAGTGGCAAGATTTAACAATATTTCAAAGATAATACTGAATATTTAACATCTAACAAAAAAAAGTGAAATTGACCTTAGGATTTGTACTAGTTTATTTGGGTATGGATCCTCTTACTAGACCATAAATTAAACATTTGACAATAGGAGAGAGGCATACTTTAGATTTACACAGAAGTTATTTAATTTTCCATGCATTTAAGAAAATGCCCTATAACTTTTCAAGAAGAATGAGAGTATTGTTGGAGTTGACTAAATCTGAAATATTATGAAGTTTTAAGCCAGACAAATGCTATTCCTGACTGCCAATCATGGGGTAGCTGCATAAGTTGGTGTGATAGCATCCTCTTTGTGTTTTGTTACTGGTGACATACCTTTTTGGACACTTGACTGATAGTGTTTATATCATTCCCACTACAGACAAGCTGCCTGAAGTTACTTTACTTTCATGCCATTGTCATTTAAGGTTAATAATTGTTGAAACAAGTCTGGATTGACAATCCTGGGGAACTAATTCCCATACCAGATTCTTGTAACTGTCCCGTTAGTTTCAGACAAACTGTAACTGTTCAGGCAGGTTTTCATAATTGTTACGTTACACTTGAAAGAAAGTTGGAATTGAGAGTGAAAGTTTCCAAGGATATTTCTGAGTAATGATGCTCTGTCAGATCACTGTTGATCTGTTGGACATACTAACGCTTCATAAACATTTATGGTATTATGAGAGTCACTAGTCCCCAGCGTGAAGGATACCTATAAATCTACCCTCATGGACTTATTTATCCACTAAATAGCATTTTCTTCCCAAAATAGCATCATCCATTTCTGTAGGACTAATCACTGAGTAGAGTGATAATCTTTTTTTTTTTT